>MDKH01177116.1:0-10793 GCA_005239495.1 Nicotiana undulata | reverse complement strand
AAACCCAAGTAAATCCTTTTATAGTGGGCCAAAGGTCGGGTGGGTCACAGACAAAAATACCCACGTGGACAGGTTATGCGATCGCATTCCTGTCGCATATCAGGAATGCGGATCGCATCCTTCTTATTCTCATCGCATAACTAAACCCTAGTTTCGTGGTCGTCACCGCATTGTTGATTTGCGGTTCGCATTGTTGATGTGCGATCGCAAATTGACATCGCATTCTTGGTGCAGCTTCAGGCATCGGAGATTCTGCGGTTAAGTATGCGGTTCGCATGTGAGTTATGCGATCGCATACTCGACCGCATTTTAGCCCTTGATATTGGCCCATCTTTTCTGTTGCGGTCTGCGATCCCTGGGTAAAAAATGCGTTTCGCATTTGAGTTATGTGACGCTCTCTTGTCAGATATGCGATCGCATAGTGTTGCTCCCCTCACTTTTTAGCTTCTTTGCTTTCTTTTCATGGTCTTGAGTATTTACATCTCATGCACTGCAAAACGTCAAAATTCTATAAGTATAAAGGGCAAATGCTCTTGAAACAAACTATAATTTAAGTAATTTGGTATTAAATGTGCCGAAATTCTCCGGCATATCAACACCCCCAACTTAAACTCTTGCATGTTCCCAAGTAACTAAAATGACTCTATCCTAACCTAGACTTAAACTACAAGACCGGAAGAAACTATGACCAAGGACAGTGTTAAGTGCCAGTACTACAAGCATGCATTTCATCCATTTACCCGTCATGAACAGTTACTACTATTTATATGGAAACTACTCAACTTGTGCACTTTGAGCCTCGATCAATTTGACTAAATGTTATTTTCGGCTGAGTGCGCATGCACCCGACTTCAAGAACTCAACTACGGTTACGCCTCACAGATCCTGTGCCCTTACCAAAAAGAAAGAAGGTCCCCACTTGCAATATTTACGAAGACAAAACGGGGGAAATATTTACCAAGACACTCACACTCACAAAGATTTCAAGTGTTACAACACATCATACTATAGGCTTGCCCTTATTTTAATTCATAGCATATTCAAGAATATTCGGTTGGAGATCCCATAAGGGCTTTATGAGCTTGTAATTTAGGTTTAGGTAAAGGTGGGATACACATTTGGGAAAATGGCTACACCTCCTTGAATACTACTCACATTTTTCTTTCTTGATGCACTTTGTTTCTATTCAAACCACATGGCCTCATTCGCATCTAGTTACCAACAAAGAACCACTTTAAATACCTCAATTAGTCTCTTCAAACTCCCATATTCTTTTTGTGTTTTTCTTTTGTATTTTCCTTTTGTACTTTTCTTTTGGAGCTTGATTTCAAGAGAGTACCTTTTCGGCTTCCACCTTGACACTACACCCCCAACTTAGGCTGTTTTTTTTTTTTTTTTTTTGCTTCATTCTCAATATTCAAGGACGGATGGGTTCAAAAGAGGAATTTTTTTTCCAGAGGGAAAGGCTAGTATTTAGGTGACCAAAGAAAAAGTGCTCAAATGGGATAACTAGTGACAATATATCTACAAAGGTGGCTCAAAAGGCTAACGGGGTTTTCGAATAACACAAAGAATGCCTAAGGTCATTTCTCCAACCAAACATAATTGTCATTAGCATTGAAAAATCAACCGGGCAAGTTCTAGATGATGGACGCAAGCACAAGAATTATTTATACAAGCACTAACACACATGGCACATGACTGTTCGATTCAACATCGTTTTAGCTCAAGAGTCAAGGCTCGACAACTCGAAACCTTCATTATTTGCATGTATAATTCTAAGTACACATAGAGTCAACGGGCGAGCCTCAAGTACACATAGTTGGTTTTCCTTTTAACACATTATTTAATAGGAAGGGTACGGATTATTTACAGACACATATGCTTGAGACTAGACACTTGCACTAAACTGGTCAATATGTTTCGTCCAGGTACCGTGGTTCTACTACTACACCCTTGGAAAAGAACCCGTCGAAGAAAAACCAAGGGGAATTCATTGCTAACAACTAAGGAGAACCCTACCTAATTTAACGACTTGTTTGTGATATACATAATATATATATATACATTAGTACTACAAAAGGTATATGTACATCTGGTTTATTGATAACTTGGAGATATCTCATGCCTAACGAAATAAAAATCACAACATATATAACATAAAACAAAACAAAATATAAATACAATATCCTCCAAGTTGTCACAAAAGCATAAATACAGCACCACCCCCAACAAAGAATCATGCGTTGTCCCCAATGCATAAGAAATGTAAAGACAGAGTGAGGGGCTCCCTGGGGCGCACTACGCGCTACGGGAGTCGGTGGTCTGCTGGGTAGTAGAAGTGCTGCTCCCATCTTTTGACTGCGGAATTGCGACCGGGACATCTTTGTCCACCAAGGAGCGCTGAATGGAAATCTATAGCTGCTCCTCCTCAACCCCCTCTGTAACTGTGGTGGCAGCAACTCCCTTTCCCTTCTCCTGAGGGCCCTGCTCCTCATCATCGGACCATGAAGACCCATCGTCTGACCCCTCACCCTCAGAAGCTGAAGAGTGATCAGATTCCTCTCCAGAGGGTATATCAACTGGTGCAGGAGGAGGAGGAGGTGAAGGGACAAGCGGGGTGGCCTGGGCTGTCATAAGAGTAGAGAAATCAAGCCCTAGCTCAGGCTCGGAGGTGCCCTCTCCTTGCTCTCCCTCCTTAGGCAGAAGCGAAGAGAAATCAAACTCCAAATATTGTAGCCGGTGGAGCTCCGTCTTCAGAGTGGACACATCGGTACGGACCTCTGGCAAGTATCTAACCTCACCTCACTCCACCTTCTCGATGCGAGCCTCAAGTTCTTGGAGGCGACCCTCGAGAGAAGTCACTGAAGACTGAATAAGAGTAAGGGCCTACCGGATCAAAGTGGGAAGCTCACTCACAAGCTTGTCGACCTTAGCATTGGTGTGCTGATCTAGGTGACCAAGATGAGAGAGAATAGGCAGCGGGATGGCCGAGGGGGTACTGGCACTGGCATCTGGCTGGGAGGAAGTAGTGGATGGCATTGTCGGAGATGGCTGAGACTCTGAGGGCAGTGCAGAAGGCTGAGGCTCTTAGGGCTCGTCCTCTGTGGGGATATGCATAGGGATGACTGGAGGTGCAGCTGCTGCTTGGGCCTCGCATCACTGATACGAGTAATATTGATATCCTTGTCTGCCTTTGCAGTCTTGTCACAGGAAGGTAGAAGAGGTACCTCAGCATCCCGGCATAATGTAGTAATGAGGCAAGGGAAAGGGAATGAATTCTTCTTCTGCCAAGCTCGGACCCCAATCTGTTGGAAAATAATGTTGGCCACATCCACAGTGATCCCTGATATAATGCAGGCAACGAGAATGGCTTTATCGATGCTTATATCTGTTTCGTTCCTTGAGGGAATCAGGCGGGAGACAACAAAAGATAGCCAGAATCTCCCCTCCCTCGTGAGATCCTCTTTATAAATCTTGTGGGCAGGAGAGATCCAAGCCGGAGTCCCCCTAGCAATCACAGAGGCGACCCAAACACGCTCTCCATCATGGTTGGCCAGCTTGGCCTCGTATTCTGCTGTACTCGGGCTTGGTGTTGAGAAATAATGAGCATGAATAGCTTCCCGGTGGCAGGCTACTTCCACCCCCCTAACTAGCACTTGCTCACTGAAGATCTTGTTCCTCTTGTGGTGGGCATTTCGAGAAGCAGCGTAAGAAGCATAAAATTCTCGCACCATCGTTTCATTGTACTCTTCAAGGGGTTCGGTGAAACATTCCCATTTTCTAGATTTTATGTTGTCTAGAATATGGGGGAACCGCTCTTGCAGGCCCTTGAGACTCACCCTTTTCTCAGGAAGGATCTTTCATGTGCTCAGACCCTCCCGGTACAGCTGTCTAGACAGGGGCAACGGAAAGCGCAGCTGATAGTCATCCCCCTGTTTCCTCCGTACCTCGGCTTCCAAATATACCTCCGGTTCAGTGTCCCCCTCATCAGATTGGGAGGAGTTGTCAACTATGTTCTGTGGAGGTGCGTGTCTTGCACGCTTGGATGGCTGTGCCGGCTTGCTTGTGGAAGTTCTCTTAGAAGCGGGGGAAACATGCTTGCGACCCATTTCTGCAACGAGAAAATACTTGTGAGTGGATGGACGGACAAAATAAACATCAAGGACAAAAACATGCACCCAAATACAGAAAATTACACTTATGCGACGTGGCATGAGATCGCATTACCATAATGCGAATCACAAACAAGTCACAAGAGGACACACATGTTAACAAAAAGACTGATGCGATGGCATATGCGATCGCATAACCATCATGCGGTTCGCATATGCATCGCAAAAGTGCATGGACGAAAATGGACCCAGTAATGCGATCGCATAATCCACTGCAAAAGTGAACATGCGATCGCAGACAGGTCGCAGAATGGGAGTTGGGAGGGGGAGTGCACTGTGCGTGCATGCGGCACAGATGCGATTCACATTTTGAATATGCGACCGCAAATGTGCCGCATAAGTCGTCTTCTCAAAGGAGACTAGGGCTAGATTTGCGATACAAATACGGTTTGCATTTGAGAAATGCGAACTGCAGAGTCTATGTTAATCCCTAAAAATGGCGGATTCGCTTCAGGGCAATTCCTCAGTCGACCCTTCCCCCTCCCCTATACGCCTGTACTAAAAAGACAAGGCAAAAAGCGGGGGGAAAAACACATCAAGCAAACCTTAGATAACAGTGAGGGAAGAGAGACCCATACCATATGAGGGAGATGAGCAGTTGAGCCTGGAAGAGGAGTAATGCAATGGATTGTTGATGCACTGGGAAATTGGGTTTGAGTTTTCCGTTGTTTCCCTCTTCTTTTCTTTTTGTGTTTTTTTGTTTCTTGTTTTTTTTTATGTTTTGTTTTTGTTTATGCGGGGCAACGTGTGAGCGAGATGAGAGACTTACCAGGGGAGCAGAATGTGGTGCACTATGCGATAACATACGTGTAATGCGGTTCGCATAGTGCACCCTTGCATCGCATAATGGCCATCAAATGCCCTAAACTTTCTGTTGATGTCTGCGACGCAAATGCGAAATGCATACTGGTAATACGGTCGCATCTGCGCCGCATACTGACCAATTTGCTCGCTGCTTGGCTTTTAAATGCAATTGTCGACCTTGTGTTTTTCGATTGCCTGAGCTATCTGCACTCACACTCGTTAAATTGCTCCACGAGCCACATTTATGGGAAAACAAAAATAGAATAGAAAGAAAACATAGAAACTGTTACCAAACATGGGTTGCCTCCAATGAAGCGCTTGATTTAACGTCGCGGCATGACGAAGTTGGTATTCCTTTGGGGTCATTCATCAATGGGACAAAGACCATCTGTCAGAGCTAATTTTTCTACCACATGCCTCTCACCATCGGTGCCCAAGTAATGTTTGATGCGTTGGCCATTCACCTTGAATGTACGATGCCCGTCCTCAGTTGCTAGTTCCACAACACCAAAAGGAGAGACATTCACCACTTTGAACGGGCCGGACCATCTGGATTTGAGTTTTTCCGGGAAGAGTTTTAGTCGGGAATTGAATAGTAACACCAAGTCACCAGTGTGGAACTCCCGTTTCAGGATTTTCTTGTCAGGGACAACCTTCATCCTCTCATTGTACATAGCTGCGCTCTCATAAGCATGGAAGCGGAATTCCTCCATTTCGTTGAGTTGATTTAGCCTCAAATTCGCAGCTTCATCCCAATTCAGGTTCAACTTCTTGAGTGCCCACATGGCTTTGTGTTCAAGCTCCACGGGTAGATGACATGCTTTTCCGAACACTAGCCTGTATGGAGAGGTACCTATAGGAGTTTTGTATGCTGTTCGGTAGGCCCATAGTGCATCATCCAGCTTCCTTGACCAGTCGGTCCGGTTTGCATTAACAGTTTTAGCTAGGATGTTCTTTATCTCCCTGTTGGAGACTTCGACTTGGCCACTCGACTGAGGATGATAAGGCGTCGCCACCTTGTGCTTCACACCATACTTTTCCAATAGGCTATTGAAAGCCTTGTTACAAAAATGGGAACCACCGTCACTGAGAATGCTCTAGGGTTGCCGAACCGTGTGAATATGTTTCTTTTCAAGAACGTGGTCATGCTCCTAGCTTCATTGTTTGGCAAGGAAACGTCTTCAACTCATTTGGACACATAGTCCACAGCTACAAGAATGTATTTCATCCCACAAGAGCTTACAAACGGCCCTATAAAGTCGATGCCCCATAAATAAAAAATCTTAACCTCCAGTACAAAGTTCATCGGCATCTCATGTCTCTTGGAGATTGACCCTTGGCATTGGCATTGGTCACAAGCTTTGACCATTTGATTTGCATCATGATAGAGATTTGGACAATAATATCCACATTCAAGTACTTTCGCTGTCGTCCGGTTCCCTCCATGGTGACCCCCCACCGGTGAGTCATGAAATGCCTTTAGAATTGGCATCACTTCTTCTTCCGGAACACATCTTCGAATAATGTTGTCCGCACATATGCGGAACAAAAATGGTTCCTCCCAATAGTATTGACGGCATTCCCTCAAAAATTTCTTCTTCTGATATGATTCCAATCCATCCGGAATAAGCTCACTCACCAAATAATTTGCAATGTTAGCATACCAAGGAGATGAAGAGGAGGATAATGCCAGAATATGATCATCAGGGAAAGCATCATCAATATCTAAGTCATTTCTTGGGCGCCCGTTTTCTTCAATTCGAGAGAGATGATCCGCAACTTGATTTTCAGTGCCCCTCCGGTCTTTGACCTCAAAGTTAAATTCTTGCAATAGAAGGACCCACCGGATCAACCTTGGTTTGGCATCTTTCTTCTCCATAAGATAGCGAAGAGCAGCATGATCTGCGAAGATACCACCTTGGATCCCAAAAGATAAGCCCGAAATTTCTCAAAAGCATAGACAATAGCAAGAAGCTCTTGCTCTGTCACTGTGTAGTTCATTTGGGCCACGTTAAGAGTTTTGCTCGCATAGTAGATAGGATGGAGATTTTTGTTGTGCCTTTGACCCAGTACCGCTCCAATAGCTACACCATTGGCATCACACATCAACTCGAATGGAAGAGACCAATCCGGTGTGACAATAATGGGTGTCGTGGTGAGCTTTTCTTTAAGCTCCTCAAATGCTTTGAGTCATCCTTCATCGAACAAGAAATTGGCATCTTTTTCAAGGAGTTTGCACATAGGGCTTGCAATTTTTGAAAAGTCCTTGATAAAGCGCCGATAGAATCCGGCATGACCAAGAAAGCTTCAGATGCCTTTCACTGAAGTTGGGGGAGGGAGTTTGGAGATGATTTCAATCTTTGCCCGATCGACCTCAATGCCCTTCTTTGAAATTTTGTGCCCCAAAACAATCCCCTCATCAACCATGAAATGACATTTTTCCCAATTGAGCACAAGATTGGTTTCTTCACACCGTTTTAGCACTTGGCGGAGGTTGTCAAGGCAATGCTCAAATGAGTCACCCACCACCGAGAAATCATCTATGAAGACTTCCAAGAAATCCTCCACCATATTGGATAATATGGACATCATACATCATTGAAATGTGGCCGGGGCATTGCACAACCCAAAAGGCATTCGACTAAAAGCAAAGGTGCCATACGGGCAAGTGAAAGTTGTTTTCTCTTGATCTTCCAAGGCGATGTTGATTTGGTTGTAGCCGGAGTATCCATCAAGGAAGCAATAGAAAGATCTCCCCGCTAGACGATCAAGCATTTGATCAATAAAAGGCATAGGGAAATGATCCTTGCAAGTAGCATTGTTAAGCTTCCGGTAGTCCATGCACACTCTCCATCCGGTGATTGTCCGCGTAGAAATCAGTTCATTCCTTTGGTTGTGGATCACTGTCATGCCTCCTTTCTTGTGCACACATTGCACCGGACTTACCCACGTACTATCTGCAATGGGGTAGACAACCCCGGCATCCAACCATTTGATTATCTCCTTCTTGACCACCTCTTGCATAGAGGGATTTAACCTTCTTTGATGCTCTACGCTTGGTTTGCTCCCTTCTTCCAGTTGAATTTTATGTTCACATATGCCGGCGGGAATTCCCCGGATGTCCGATATTGTCCATCCAATCGCTTGTCGGTGCTCCCGCAAGACATTTAGTAATGCATCTACCTGCACATCATTCAACAAAGAAGACACGATTACGGGTAAAGTATTATTAGAGCCAAGAAATTTGTACCTCAAGTGCGATGGAAGTGGTTTGAGCTCAAGGTGTGGTGGCTCCATGATTGAAGGTTTTGCGGGTGGCGTCATTCGATTCTCTAGGTCGAGGGAAAGCTTCTTTGGTGCATATGTATAGGATTCATGCCCTTCCAATGCGTTGACCACCTCCACATAACCCTCAATGTTCTCATCATCAAAATTTACTAAAATTGCCGCCAATGCCTCTCCGAGGACATCTTCTTCCATTTTCATATCAACGGCATCCTCTACCTCATCAACCACATCAATTATCAAAATTCCTTCATAAGCACTTGGCAACTTCAAACCTTTGCTTGCTTGGAAAGTGACTTCTTCATCATTCACCCGGAATTTGATTTCATGGCGTTCCGAGTCCATCAATGCCCTTCCCGTCTCAAGGAATGGCCTCCCTAGAATGATAGGAATCTCTTTGTCGACTGCGCAATCCAAGATGACAAAGTCGGCCGGAAGAAGGAACTTCCTCACCTTTACTAGAACATCATCAACAATGCCCAAGGGTTTCTTTATAGTTCGATCGGCCATTTGCAAACGCATGCTAGTTGGTCTTGGCAATCCCAATCCCTCTTTCTTGTAAATAGCAAGAGGCATCAAATTTATACTAGCACCGTTGTCACAAAGTGCTCTAGCAAAATCTCTCAACCCAATGGTGCATGGAATAGTAAAAGCTCACGGGTCTCCCTTTTTCTCCACGGTTGAAGTAGTAATTATTGAACTAACCCAATGAGTCAAACTTACCACCTCATTCTTTGTTTTCTCTTCTTTGTCATCAACTCTTTCAAATACTTGGCAAACCCCGGCATTTCTTGGAAGGCTTCCAAGAATGGAATATTCACTGACAATTGCTTCAAGATGTCGTAGAAGTTTTCGAACTTCCCATCATCCGCTCTTCATGCAAACCGTTGAGGAAATGGAGGACTAGGTCTAGGAATTGTGGGAGGAGCCTTTGGGGTTTCCTTCGCCTTCTCCACGGCCTTTCCTTTTCTTTCTCTTTGAATCTCATCCTCTAGGAGGGTTTCTCCAACCTCAACTACTACCGGAGGCTCACTCCGGGGTTCCTCTCCTTTATCATTGTTCTCAACATCAATCACTTTCTCAATCTCGTCTTGTAGCACCTTACCGCTTCTCGTTGTTATGGCCATGCAATAAGATGTCGACCCACTTGGGCCGCTTTTCGGGTTTACCACCGTGTCACTTGGAAGTGTGCCTTTTTGCTTGGGAGTTTGCTCTCTTGATAGATCTCTCATTTGCAATTCAAGTTTTTGAATCGAAGCGGTGTGTGACCCCACCACCTCGGACATATTCCTCATTGTTGCATCGCTTTTCTCTTGGTTTTGCAAAATCCGCTCTAGCATCCCTTCCATTTTAGATTCACTTGATGATTGTGAAGAGTTGGAATATTGCGCTCTTGGTGGTACATACGGATTGGAGCTTCTATTGGGGTAGTTATTGTTGTTGTTCCACGATCCTTAACCGCCTTGTTCATTGCGCCAATTTTGTTGGCCTTGCCCTTGCGGGTTTGGCCTCCAATTGTTTTGTTGGCGATAACCACCTTGGGAGTTTTGAACATAGTTTGCTTCTTCCCATTCTTGATTTCCCATCGATTGCATGTCTTCCACCATATGCACTTTCTTGGTTTGATTTTCCTTGAGCATCTTTGTCAATACATCAACATTAGTGGCGAGACCGGCAATTACTTGGTCTCTCTCTTGATTCTCTTTGATCATGTTTTCCAGAGAAGGAGTGCCATAAGAAATTCCCCCAGTTGTATCTTCTGAATTCCAAGATTGATTGTGCTTAGCCATCTTGTCTAGAATTTGCGTAATTCTAGCGAATGACTTATCCATGAAAGACCCATCCGCGACATTCTTTGCAATTGACTGGGAGAGTGGGTCCAGTCCCATGTAAAAAATTCCATCAAAATGTTGTCCGGGAACCCATGGTTCGGTGATCTCACAAGGTACAACTTGAATTGGTCCCATGCTTCATGTAAGTGTTCCCCCGGCATTTGCTTGAAGAAGAATATTTTGTCTCTAAGCTCAGATTTTTTGCTATCCGAAAACCACTTTGACAAAAAGGCTCGGACTAGCTCCGGCCATGTAGTGATGGTGTGAGGAGGTAAGTTGTGAAGCCATTTCCTTGCCTCTCCCGCTAATGAGTACTTGAACACCCGCAACCTCAAGGCGTCATCCGATACATTGGTTTGTTTGTACATGGCGCACACACCCAAGATATTCCTTAGGTGTTTCGTGGGGTCATCATCAGTTGAATTGTGAAATAATCCTTCTGCCTTGAGCATCAAAATCATTCCATGGTCCACTTTAAATGTCGAAGCACCAACTATCGGTGGAAGTATAGCATTGGAGTCGTCGATGTATTCCTCAATATCGGCGAAAGGATTTTCCTCTTCATCATAATTATCGGCCATTGTAACCTGGGACACCAATACAAAACAAGCAACTTGTGATATAGAAAAAGATATAAAGTGAAGTACACACTACTAGTAATTTCAAAACCGTATTCCCCGGCAACGGCGCCAAAATT
>ML267056.1:0-121948 GCA_005239495.1 Nicotiana undulata | reverse complement strand
GGGACATTGCCTCCACCCATGTCCGGGCTCTCCACACTCGTAACAATTACCTATAGCTGGGGAGAACGAACGAGAACTTCCACCCCTCTGATAAACACCAGATGAGCCATGGATAGAAGAGCCCTGATGAGATGATGCTCGGGCGGAGCTCTGAGCTGAAAGGGCACTAAAAGATGAATGTCCCTGATGAGCATTGCGAGGACCCTGCCCCGACGATACACCACTGTAGGCTGGGCGAGCTGGCTGTGGAGGTCTAAATGAATGACCTCTGATAGGCTGAAATTGCCCTCTGGAAGGGGCACCACTGAAATTTCCTGATCCCCGAGGCCTCTTGACCTCTCTTTCCTCACGATCCTGCCTACGAACCGACTCAATATCCCGAGCAATATCAACAACCTGCTCAAATGTGACTCCAGACACCCTCTCTCTAGTCATCAAAATCCGAAGTTGATACGAGAGACCATCTACAAACCTCCTACTCCTCTCCCTGTCAGTAGGGACAATCTCAGACGCATGTCTGGCTAACTCAAAAAACCTCATCTCGTACTGGGTGACTGATAATTCTCCCTAGCGCAGCTGCTCAAACTGCCTACGTTGCTCATCTCTATAGGACTGAGGAACATATTTCTCCAAAAAGATCGTGGAGAACTGCTTCCAGGTGAGAGGTGCTGAATCAACCGGCCTACGCCTCTCAAATGACTCCCACCAAGTAAAAGCAGCACCCGCAAACTGAAATATAACAAACGAGACCCCACTGGTCTCCAAAATACCGGCAGTACGTAGTATCCTCTGGCATTTATCAAGAAAACCTTGGGCATCCTCACCCTCGGTGCAACTGAAAGTCGGAGGCTTAAGTCTGCTGAACCTTTCCAACCTACGTTGCTCATCCTCAAGCATAGCAGCGACCACAAAATCCTGAGCGGGAGCAACCGGTTGATCTGGGGCTGCTCCCGGTGCCTGAATACCCTGTACAACCTGCTCAGGTGTCCGGGCAGCTGGAGTCTAATTGCCTCCCCCGGCCTGAGCTGCAGTGGCAGTAGTGGAGATAGTAACTGCCTGAGCTAAGCTGGAACACACCATCAATATCTGAGTCAGGGTCTCTTGAAGACCCGGAATAACAATAGGCACTGCCGGTGCCTGAGCATGTCCTGCTGGGGCTCCATCGACTGGAACCTGATCCTGAACGATAGGGGGATCCTGTGGTACCACCCTGGATGCTGCCTAAGCTGATCCCCTACCTCTACCTCGGCCTCGACCCCTTGTGGGTCTGGCTGGTGCTTGGTCACCCTGATCGGTATTGCGTGTCCTCACCATCTGTGAGAGAATGAAACAACGTAAGTTTAGATTTCAGGAATCAATAGATTGACAATAAAAAGTTCAAGAAAATAGAGATATTTCCTAAAAGTTCTGCAGCCTCTCGAAGATAAGTACAGACATCTTCGTACCGATCCTCAAGACTCTACTAAACCTGCTCATGACCGTTGAGTCCTATGTAACCTAAAGCTCTAATACCAACTTGTCACGACCCCAAATCCTAACAGGCCATGATGGCGCCTATCATGGAACTAGGCTATCCAACCACCACATTACTACGCTTTTGTTCAATTTTAACAGTTCACAATATAATAATAAGCAAGCAACCATAGCATAAATAATGAAAATAATGTCTTAGCGTTCCCATATTAGCCTAAACAACCTCCCAAGAACTAGAGTCAATAGTCATGAGCATCTAAGAATAAATAAATCTAACTCTGCTAAAACTATAATATATGTCTCTGAATCAAATGCTAAGACTAACTAAGGAAGGGAAGTGGAGAAGTTGTGGACGCTGGACAGCTACCTCGAAATCCCGTGAAAATGCTGCTATCAAACCTGCGTCAGCTACTGCTGCGAGCTAGTACTTGGATATGTGCACAAAGGCACAGGGAGTCTTTATGAGTACACCAACTCAGTAGTAATGAAAAGAAATCACAGTCTGAGAAATATAAACACACAGTACAGATAACAAATTCCACAAAACTAGTAAAATACCAAGTCACCACGTAGTATTCGTCCAATAATAAATTCGGAATCAGTTTCCAGAAATCCTTTGAAAACAAGTACAATATCAGTATATCTCAGTAAAACCCAGTTTGAAACTGAAGTAAATCGTAGTTCGAAAACATAGTAAAATCATCATAAAAGTGCCCCTCGGGCCAAAATCATTTCTCACAACAGATGCCCTCAGGCATTCCCTCAATCACTCAGTGTCAATCATCACTCAGTATCAATCATCACTCAATATCAGCCCCGCGGGCAATCATCATCACTCAATCGGTACCGACGCTCACTGGGGGTGTGTTACAGACTCCGGAGGGGCTCCTACAGCCCAAGCAAAATAATAACATAAGGCCTGGAAGCCTTCTCATCTCTCTCATGAGGCCTGGAAGCCTCCTCACATCACTCATAAGGCCTAGAAGCCTCCTCACATCACTCAGTCAGACACTTTCAATTAGCTCTTATGCCATAAACCAACCGGGTTCTCGACCCAAAACAATGTTTTATTTTTCAATAAATAGTATCAAAATACTCTGAGTGTCAAAACCATTTATCAGGAAAAGACTGAGTGTAATTCACAACATATCAAGTGAGGAAACACAGTAAAACAGTCCCCCAAGGGGTAAACAGATCGGCACTAGGCCCCAAACACGGCTTACAGCCCAAAACATATCATAATATATAAATACTAATTAAGCAAAGGCTTAAAAATCGATTTCGCAACTCAATAGTTGCCTAAGTAGGGAATATATTTCCCAAGTTTCAATCTTTGTATTCCAAAACCCGTGAAGGGTGCATAGTCCGGGGTTTCATACCCTCAGTACAGAATTTCAAGACATTACTTACCTCAAAACTAGCCCGAAAACTATTCCGCAATGCTCTTGTGTCTCGAATCGATCTCCGAAGGCTACCAATCTACCAAGTTCAGATTTTTATCATCAACATATGCTTAAGGAATAAATTCCAATTGAAAAATATCGAATTTAACTCAAAAATCCGAAACCGGTCAAAATCCGACCTCCAGGCGCGCGTCCCGAAACTCAGAAATTTTTACAGAAAAGTGTTCTTCTTCTCACGAGTCCCTACAAATAAAGAACACCGAAATCGGAGTCCGTTTGACCCCTCAAATTGACCCTTGAAGGTCTCATAATCTCATGCCCCAAAATCCTATTTTTCTATTGTTTTTGATGAATTAAAGGCTGGGATTATGGTCTATAATCACCCATAATCGAGTTTTAATGACTAGAACACTTACCTCAATGAAGAACAAGGATTTACCTCTTCAAAATCGCCCCCAAGAGCTCTTTTCCGTACAACAATGGTGTAAAAAAGGGTTTAGGTCGCGGAGGAAATATTATTTAACTGCCCAGTTCTTTGTTCATCGCGATCAGTGGAAAAGGCACGCGATCGCGAAGAACAAAATAGCTGCCTCAAATTGTAATACTACGCGATCGCAACATTAGTCACGCGATCGCGATTCACCCTAGCCCAAACTCATGCGATCGCAACCATGACCTCGCGATCGCGATACACCATCAACTGCTCCCTCACACGCCCAATTACTCTACGCGATCGCAAACTCTACTACGCGATCACACTACACACCCTGCTCAACTCACGCGATCGCGACCTCCTTCATGCAATCGCGATAGACAAAAATATGTCATTCCCCAGCTAACCCTACGCGATCTCAAACACCCTCCCGCGATCGCGTAGTAGGAAACCAACAACAGAAATTGCAGCAGCAACAACATATCTTCTAAGGCCGAACACACTCCGTTTACCATCCGAAACACACCCGAGGCCCTCGGGACCCCAACCAAACTTACAAAAATATCCCATAACATCATTCAAACTTAGTTGCACTCTCAAAACACCAAAACTAACATCAAAACTCCAATTTTGCATCGGATTCAAGCCTAAGAACTTTGATATTTCTAAAATTCACCAATGATGCCGAAACTATCCAAATCAATTCCGATTGATCTAAAATTTTGCAGACAAGTCCAAAATGACATTACGAACTTGTTCCAACTGTCGGAATTCCATTCTGACCTCGGTAGCCTATTTTCACTGCCGACCAGAAATTGCCAAAAACCAACTTTCACCAATTCAAGCCTAATTCTACACCGGACATCACAAAATTATTATGAACACACTCCTAAGTTCCAAATCACCTAACGAAGCTATCCGATCCATAAAATCCGCATTCCGAGGTCGTTTACCAATAAGTCAACTCTTAGTTGACTTTTCCCATTTTAAGGCTATTTTTAAGGACTAAGTGTCTGAATTCTCAATTAACTAATCCGATTCCAAGCCTATCAACTCTAACACATTAATAACAGAATAACCAATCTATAGTAAGTCAATAGCAACAATTATGATGAAGGTTTTACGTAACGACAGACCGGGTCGTTACAGTTTCATAAACAATATCTAACGATTATCTATAATTATCTAGAAGGTTTAAATTTTAAGGTTATTTACATATAATTTATATAACTCACATATTTAACATGATTAAAGTTAAATATCAAAATGGAGTCATAGTAGAAAGAAAATCACCGGCTAACTCACATATTTGGAGAAGCTCTTGTAATGCTTTTGTAATCGAGAAAAAATATTATTAACAATGATGTTTTGTTACAACGAATTTGTTGTGGTTAAATAATATTTATCGATATGGTTACTTTAAGTGCATGACAAAAAATTATAACTAGCTACAAAAGTTTATTGTCTCTTCAAATTGTATGGCTCTGTCATCTTGTCATAATAAATAATTGTAGGTATTAAGAAAACTTTTGTCACCGTTATTTATAACATGGATAAAAATATTTTGTTAGATTCAACATTTATTTTGTGACTAAAATATCATTGTAGCTATAATAACTTTAAAGGCGTGACAAAACTTATATTTAGCTATGAAACTTTATTTTAGCAATAAAATTCAAGCTACTAACCAAGTTATTGCTACGAACTTTTAAAATATGAAGCAAAAGTATCTATTAAGCGACACTGTCACGATCCAAAATTCTAACTCAGATCGTGATGGCGCCCAACACCGGGGTCAGGCAAGCCAACACTCAATTTACGAAGGATTTCCCTTATTTGATTAAACATTCCAACATGTGCCTAGTTTTTAAAGCTCAAAAACATTAATCGAAAAGGATAATTAACCAGTTTTAACCAAAAGAAGTCATAAGGAGGCGTGAACCAACATATATACAGACCAGTAAACCATAATATCTGTCACGTGTGTGCCAGGAACTAGTGTCACAAATACTACGGGCATACTAACAGAATATACAAAAGATATAATGTACAGTCCCACTGTTTGGAAGAAGTAGACGGGAAATAAACAAAAGAAACTCCATGGTGCTGCCGAGGATTGTCAGGAGAAGCAACTCACCGTGTAGTCAGGTCCAATCTATACTTAGAATCGAGCTCCGTTCTGATAACCAGATGCACCAGCCTCAGAACCTGTACAATTAAGTACAAAAGCGTAGCATGAGTACATACATAAATATGTACCCAGTGAGTATCCCGTCTAATCTCGAAGAAGTAGTGACGAGAGGTCGACTTGACACTCACTAAGGTCCAACAAAATAATTTAACAAGATATGATATCAGCAGTAGGCAGAGGAATATAAAAACAGTAAACATTAAAGATAACTGTAATTCGAATAAATACTGGAAGTAAATGCACAATTACTACTTCATTTGCCCCCAAATATTTTGTCACTTCAATATCATGAAATCTTTAAAAATTTAACATGCGCATACGGGATAAGGACAACTGGCCTGAGCCATCATAATAATCATATATGTGCACTGCCGAGGGTCAAACGACCCGAACCATAATTTCATCTTTCAATATCGCCGTGGCGTACGGCCCGCTCCCATAAGAGTGGAGAAAATAACACTCCGCTCGCGGAATGTAAATTGCGAAGCGGTCACATGCACACACAATATTCTCATAAATTACTTTCCAGTGAACAATTCCTTTAAAATTCTCAAATTCCATGATCCCAGGGAAACAAAGCCGCATATAACGTAAATTCACAAAGCATATAGTTCATTTCAAGGAAAAACACAAAGCATGATGTTGTAACGACCCAACCGGTCGTTTTGCATATTCGGACCATGTTCCCCTAAATAAGACTTTCCGTAGCGACTTATAGTGATTTATGACTTACGGGGACGGGTGGTTCAGGATTCAGAAGCGTTTAGAGCAGTATAGGAACACTTAGTTCCTTAAGGTTGGTCTTTTTGGCCAAGTTTGACTTCGGTCAACGTTTTGAGTAAACGACCTCGGAATCGAGTTCTGATGGTTCCAGTAGCTTCGTATGATGATTTCAGACGTGTGGGTATGTCTGGAATGGGTTTTGGATGACCCGGGAGCATTTCGACGCCAAATAGCGAAATAGAGTTTCCTTAAGTTCATAATTTGGTTTGGGACGTGTTTTTGTGTTATCGAGGTCCGAACGAATTCCGAGACCGAGAATAGTTCCGTTATGTCATTTATGACTTTCTTGCGAAATTTGGTGTCATTCCGGGTAGTATAGGCCGGTTCGGCGCATTGAAACCGAATTCAAGAACTTAGAAATTCTTAAGTTTGATTCTAGGGGTTTTGAGGAGTAATTTTGAGTTTTAGCGTTGTTTTGGGTGTTTCGAAGGCTCGAGCGAGTCCGTAATATGATTTAGGACTTGTTGGTATAATTGCACGGGGGATCGGGTGGGCCCAGGTGCCTCCCGGACACCAAACGGAGCCAAAAACCAGCAGCTTCAGCTGCTGGTGCACCAGATCTGGTGTGACCGCAGGTGCGGTTGCCCAGGTCGCAGGTGCGAGACCGCCCATGAGGTCAAGGCTCAGCAGGTGCGACCCCAGGGGAGCTGTTCCAAACCGCAGGTGCAGACCTCCTTTCGCAGGCGCGGACCCGCTGCTGCGGGACTTCCTCCGCATGTGCGGCCCTAGGCCTCCTAGGCTACTTCCGCAGGTGCGACCTTTGGCTCGCGGGTGCGAGACTGCAGGTGCGGTCCTCGAGCCATAGGTGCGAGATCACCGAAGGCAGTGATCTCATTTAATACGGGATTTGGCCATTTTTCACCATTTCTTCTCCTCCATTGGCGATTTTGAGGGCTTTCAAGAGGGTATTCAGCCTAGCTACTAAGAAGTAAGTAATTCCCATTTAAATGTTAGATTAATGCATCAAAACTTAGGTAGATTAACATCTAATTAGTGGAAATCAAAGGGGTTAGAGTGAAAACCTAGGGTTGATGAACTTTAGGGAATTTCACTACTTTTCTACCATGAAATCATACAAAAACTATATATTAATGATCCTTAGGCTATGGGTGAGTGTTATCTTCGAAAATTTCTGGAACCCGAGCATGTGGGCCCGGGGGTGTATTTTGGGATTTTCTTCAAGAATAGTGATTTACTAAATAAGTAGGAGAATTTCCATACTTTGAGCATGCATTGACATATTTATATATCATTTGACTAGTTTCGAGTCCTCGGGTGTAAAGTTTGGAGTTTCGGGCGCGTTCTTGACCCGCGAAGTAGATTCTACGCGATGTGAGTCTCCTTTCCAACCTTGTAAGAGTGAATTTTCCCCATAGGTAAATGTAAATGATTAAATTAACCGTTATTTGCGGGGGCT
This sequence comes from Nicotiana undulata, assembly GCA_005239495.1. Classification (NCBI taxonomy): domain Eukaryota; kingdom Viridiplantae; phylum Streptophyta; class Magnoliopsida; order Solanales; family Solanaceae; genus Nicotiana; species Nicotiana undulata. The sequence goes on along the minus strand of ML267056.1, from coordinate 114,248 downwards.
ACGCACGCGCAAAGTGACGAGAGTCCGTGCGTAGCTACTACTATGTTATGTCGGGTAGAATTTAGGATTCCACAAGCATGCCTTTACGTGCCTTACCTGTACCTTTACATGTGTTTCTAGTTTCTTATTATCTTTGAAATTGATATGAGGATATTAGGAAGTTATGTGTAAGTTTAAGTGCTTAAATCTCTAAGTATAAACCATGATAATATCCTGAAGGAGCAGCTTGAGGAGTTGTTGGCTAAGGGGTTTATCAGATCGAGTGTGTCGCCGTGGGGTGCTCCAGTCCTATTTGTGCAGAAGAAGGATGGGTTTATGCGGATGTGTATTGACTACCGCCAATTGAACAAGGTCACCATTAAGAACAAGTATCCTTTTCCGCGCATTGATGACATGTTTGACCAGTTGCAGGGTACTAAGGTGTTTTCTAAGATTGATTTGAGATCAGGGTATCACCAGCTGAAGATTCGAGCTTCGGATGTTCCGAAGACTGCTTTTCAGACGAGATATGGCCATTATGAGTTCCTAGTGATGTCCTTTGGCTTGACCAATGCCCGAACAACATTCATAGACTTGATGAATAGGGTGTTCAGGTTGTATATTGATTTTTTTGTCATTGTCTTCATTGATGAAATCTTGATTTACTCACATAGCCTGGCGCACGAGCAGCATTTGAGAGTTGTACCCCAGACCTTGCGGGAACATAATTTATATGCTAAGTTCTCCAAATGTGAGTTCTGGTTGGATTTCGTGGTATTTTTGGGGCATGTATTGTCCGAAGAGGGTATCAGGGTTGATCCTCGGAAGATTGAGGCAGTTCAGAGTTGGCCGCGTCCTACTTCAGCTACAGAGATCAGAAGTTTCTTGGGTCTAGAAGGCTACTATCGACGATTTATGGAGGGCTATTACAACCCCAATGACTAGATTGACTCAGAAGAATGCCCCATACCGATGGTCTGACTAGTGTGAGGCGAGCTTTAAGAAGCTCAAGACAACATTGACCTCAGCACCAGTGTTGGTATTGCCTTCTGGTTATGAGATGTATACAGTGTATTGCGACGCTTTACGCGTTGGCTTGGGGTGTGTATTGATGCAGGAAGGGAGAGTTATTGCTTATGCTTCGCGCCAACTGAAGGTTCATGAGAAAAATTATCCTGTGCACGATTTGGAGTTGGCGATGATAGTTCATGCTCTTAAGATTTGGAGGCATTATTTATATGGGGTGTCTTGTGAAGTTATACAGACCACCGCAGCTTGCAGCACTTGTTCAAGCCGAGGGATCTTAATTTGAGGCAGCGCAGGTGGCTTGAGTTACTAAAGGATTATGACATCACCATTCTTTATCATCCGGGAAAGGCGAATGTAGTGGCAGATGCTTTGAGCAGGAAGGCGGAGAGTATGGGTAGTTTGGCTTATATTGCAGCGGAGGAGAGACCTCTAGCCTTGGACATTCAGTCCTTGGCCAATCTTTTGGTGAGATTAGATTTTTCAGAGCCGCGTCGAGTTCTGGATCATGTGGTTGCTCAGTCTTCATTATTAGAGGAGATCAAGGCTCGACAGTATGATGATCCGTATTTGGCAGAGCTACGGGACACAGTGGTTCAGGGTAGTTCCAAGGAGGTTACTATTGGCGAGGATGGTGTTCTGAGACTTCAGGGTCATTTGTGTGTTCCTAATGTTGATGGTTTGAGGTAGAGGATTCTAGAGGAGGCACACAATTCTCGTTATTTTGTTCATCCTGATGCAACGAATATGTATCGTGATTTGAAGCAGCATTTCTGGTGGAGACGGATGAAAAGGGACATTGTGGAGTATGTGGCTAGGTGTCTTAATTGCCAGCAGGTTAAATGTGAGCACCAGAGGCAAGGAGGCTTGTTTCAGCAGATGCCCATTCCTGAGTGGAAGTGGGAGCGCATTACTATGGACTTCGTGGTTGGGTTGCCTCGGACTTTGCAAAAGGTTGACGCGGTTTGGGTCATTGTGGATAGATTGACCAAATCGGCGCATTTCATTCCTGTAGCTACTACTTATACTTCTGAGAGGCTAGCCCAGATCTACATTCGGGAGATAGTCCGGTTACACGGTGTGCCAGTGTCCATTATATCAGATCGAGGTCCTCAGTTCACCTCGCACTTCTGGAGAGCATTGCATAGTGAAATGGGTACCCAAATAGATCTCAGAACAGCATTTCACCCTCAGACTGATGGCCAGTCGGAGTGTACAGTTCAGATATTGGAGGACATGCTCAGGGCATGTGTGATTGACTTTGGAGGCCAGTGGGACCAGATCTTGACTTTGGCCGAGTTTGCGTATAATAATAGTTATCAGTCCAGCATCGAGATGGATCCATTTGAGGCTTTATATGGTTGGCGATGTCGTTCCCCTATCGGGTGGTTTGATCCTAGTGAGGCTAAGTTATATGGCACGGAACTGGTGAGAGGTGCCTTGGAGAAAAAGTTAATTCAGGAGAGGCTCCCTTCAGCACAGTCCCGACAGAAGAGTTACGCGGATCAGAAGGCGCATGATGTAGCATTTATGGAGGGAGATAAGGTTCTGCTGAAGGTTTCTCCGATGAAGGGCATTATGAGATTCGGGAAGAAGGGAAAATTGAGCCCGAGGTTTATAGGTCCTTTCGAGGTGTTGAGGTAAGTGGGGAAAGTTGCTTATGAGCTTGCTTTACCTCCCAATTTATCACGGGTTCATCCAGTCTTTCATGTATCCATGCTCCGGAGATACCATGCTGACTTCTCTCACGTGGTTGATTTCAGCACTATTCAGTTGGATGAGAATTGGGCTACGAGGAGGAGCCAGTTGCTGTTGTTGATAGACATGATCGCCAGTTGAGATCTAAGAGAGTTTCTACCATAAAGGTCCATTGGAGGGGCCAACCGGTCGAGGAGGCGACTTGGGAGTTCGAGGAGGACATGCGGAGCAGATATCCTCACTTATTCAGCACTTCAGGTATGATTCTAGACCCGTTCGAGGACGAACGTTTTTTTAAGAGGTGGAGAATGTAACGACCCGATCGGTCGTTTTGCGTATTCAGACCTCGTTCACGAAATAAGACTTCCCGTAGCGGCTTATAGTGATTTATGACTTGCGGGGACGGGTGGTTCGGGATTCAGAAGCGTTTAGAGCAGTATAGGAACACTTAGTTCCTTAAGGTTGGTCTTTTTGGCCAAGTTTGACTTCGGTCAACGTTTTGAATAAACGACCTACAAATCGATTGCTGACGGTTCCAGTAGCTTCGTATGATGATTTCGGATGTGTGTGTATGTCCGGAAATGGGTTTTGGATGACCCGGGAGCGTTTCGACGTCAAATAGCGAAATAGAGTTTCCTTAAGTTCATAATTTGCTTTGGGACGTGTTTTTGTGTAATCGAGGTCCGAACGGAATTCCGAGACCGGGAAAAGTTCCGTTATGTCATTTATGACTTGCTTGCAAAATTTGGTGTCATTCCGAGTACTATAGGCCGGTTCGACGCATTGAAACCGAATTCAAGAACTTAGAAATTCTTAAGTTTGATTGTAAGGGTTTTGAGGGGTGATTTTGAGATTTAGCGTTGTTTTGGGTGTTCCGAAGGCTCGAGCGAGTCCGTAATATGATTTAGGACTTGTTGGTATAATTTCCCGGGGGCTCGGGTGGGCCCAGGTGCCTCCCGGACACAAAACGGAGCAAAAACCTAGCAGCTTCAGCTGCTGGTGCACCAGATCTGGTGTGACCGCAGATGCGGTTTCCTAGGTCACAGGTGCGAGACCGCCCCTGCGGTCAAGGCTCCGTAGGTGCGACCCCCAGGGGATATGGTCCAAATCGCAGGTGCGGACCTCCTTCCGCAGGTGCGGGACTTTCTCCGCATGTGCGGCCCCAGGACTCCTAGGCCACTTCCGCAGGTGCGACCTTTGGCTCGCAAGTGCGGTCCTTGAGCCGCAGGTGCGAAATTACTGAAGGCAGTGATCTCTTTTAATACAGGATTTGGCCATTTTTCACCATTTCTTCTCCTCCATTGGCGATTTTCAGGGCTTTCAAGAGTGTATTCGGCCTAGCTACTAAGAGGTAAGTAATTCCTATTTAAATTTTAGATTAATGCACCAAAACTTAGGTAGATTAATATCTAATAAGTGGAAATCAAAGGGGTTAGAGTGAAAACCTAGGGTTGATAAACTTTAGGGAATTTCACCACTTTTCTACCATGAAATCATACAAAAACTATATATTAATGATCCTTAGGCTATGGGTGAGTATTATCTTCTACAATTTCTGGAACCCGAACATGTGGTCCCGGGGGTGTATTTTGGGATTTATTTCTTCAAGAATAGTGAATTTACTAAATAATTAAGAGCATTTTCATACTTTGAGCATGCATTGACATATTTATATATCATTTGACTAGTTTCGAGTCCTCGGGTGTAAAGTTTGGAGTTTCGGGCGCGTTCTTGACCGGGAAAGTAGATTCTATGCGAGGTGAGTCTCCTTTCCAACCTTGTAAGAGGGAATTGTCCCCATAGGTAAATGTAAATGATTAAATTAAGCGTTATTTGCGGGGGCTACGCACGCGCAAAGTGACGAGAGTCCGTGCGTAGCTACTACTATGTTATGTCGGGTAGAATTTAGGATTCAACAAGCATGACTTTACGTGCCTTACCTGTACCTTTACATGTATTTCTAGTTGTGTATTATCTTTGAAATTGATATGAGGATATTAGGAAGTTATGTGTAAGTTTAAGTGCTTAAATCTCTGATTTCAAGTATAAACCATTATTAATTCCTGAATTTCGTGATAATTTTGTGTATGTCTACGAGCACCCGTGTCGCATGTATGATTCGTGAGGGGGGTAGCCTTATATTTATGTCAACCGCATCGCATGATCGATTCGCGAGCGGGGTAATAGATGCATCTATGGTTCGTGCCGCTCGACTCTCAGCAGTGCACATTTATTTTTGCGTCACTTCGGCCGTACACCTCGACATTTTATATGCTATGTATTTGACTGAGAGTCTTATTGTTATTATCAAATAAACTGTTCTTTGTGGAATGGGACTTGGGACTTCTATTGATACTATTATTTGACACTTGCGGGTAGATTGTAGTTCACATACTTGATATTCCATGTCTACTTGATTGCCATGAGTGTTAATCATGTCTAGATTTATTTAATTATACTAGTTCTAATGACCCTAGTGGGAAATATGTCTACCTCTCGTCACTACTTCTTCGAATTTAGACGAGATACTCAGTGGGTACATATTTATTTATATGTACTCATGCTACGCTTTTGTACTTAATTGTACAGGTCCTGAGGCTGGTGCATCTGGTTATCATACCGGAGCGCGTTCCTGAGAGTGTTACCTGGACTAGACTACACGGTGAGCTGCTCTGCCCGTCGTTCCTCAGCAGCACTGTGGAGCTTCTATTATTTCCTTGGATATTTCTGTCTACCCCCTTCCAGACAGTTGTACAATTATTTTGTTTATTTTGTATATTCCACTAGTCGCCTGTGGACTTGTGACACTAGGTCTTGGCATACATAGTTGGTTTTCCTAGTATTTTGCTATACTGTGTATGTTTGCAAACGATCTTTTGAGTTTAATTTAATCAAGTTGCATCACTTGACTGCTTTCTTTAAATGATTTCCTAACTTAAAATTTGGCAAGTACTTAAATGTCTAACTAAGTGAAGTAAATTCGGTAGTGAACTAGTGTTGGCTTGTCTGACTCCGGTATTGGGCGCCATCATAACCTGAGTAGGAATTTGGGTCGTGACAACATGGTATCAGAGCCAGGTTCACGTAGGTCTCACATGTCACAGGAAAACCTAATAGAGTCTTGCGGATCGTTACAGAGACGTTTGTATTTATCTTCGGGAGGTTGTAGGGTGTTAGGAAACCTCTCTTTATTCATATTCTATCGTGCAGTCGATGGTCTTACTAAATCTCGTTCTTCTATTCTCTCACAGATGGTGAGGACTCGTGCAACTGATGTTCCTGACCCGGGAGATGCCGCTAACCCCGCCGTCCGATTCCGTAGCAGAGGCTGGGGGAGGGCACCGACCAACGGTAGAGGACGAGGGCGTCCCAGAGTTGTTCCATTAGCACCCCCAGCGGATCCAGCAGGGGATCCCATTACTTAGGAGCAGGGTGAGGTTCCCCCAGTAGATCCAGCTCCGATGGATTTCATGACTACACCAGGCTTCCAGGAGGTCATGGGCCGTATGATGCGGTTCATGGACACTATGACCCAGGCTGGTTTATTTCCAGCGGATCCTGCCACATATTAGGGGGGGGGAGTTCAGACCGCTACCGCCCAGGCCACGGGGCATGCAACGGCAGTATATCAGACTCCGGGTACTCTACTCGTGGGTGGAGCACAACTAGCAACAACAACATCAAAGCTTAGATCAGTTGCGAACGGTGATCCGTAGAAGTTACTCGATAGATGGACTCGATTGCACCCTCCTGTCTTTGGAGGTGAGAGGGGCGGGGATGCCCAGGACTTCATTGATAGGTGTAGGGACAGACTGCACAACATGAGGATTTTGGAGTCCCATGGGGTTGATTTCACTACTTTTCAGCTAGAGGGCAGGGCCCGCAGATGGTGGCAGTCATATATCCTTGGTAGGCCAGCAGGTTCCCTTCCTCTCACATGGGAGTAGTTCACTCAGTTGTTCCTGGATAGATATTTTCCACCCTCCGAGAGGGAAGAGCTGCGGTATCAGTTTGAGCAGCTGGAGCAAGGGCAGATCTCGGTGACAAACTACCAGGCCATGTTTCCTGAGTTATCTCGTCATGCCCTTATGATTCTTCCTACTGATGCTGAGAGAATGTGGAGGTTTGTAGCTGGACTGCACTAAGGTATTAGGTCCAACATGGCCCGATAGGTGGAGATGGGTACTCCCTATCAGCTTGTGGTTGAGATAGCTCATCGGATTGAGGGTTACCGATCGAGGGGCAGAGAGCAGGGTAAGTAGGACAAGAGAGCTAGGTTTTCTGGAGATTTCAGAGGTGCCCCGGCTAGGGGTAGAGGTTAGTTTGGTAGAGGCCAGCCCAGCAGGCCTCCATATTCAGCTCCACCACCACCTCCCCGTGGTGCTCCAGTGAGACCATATTTCAGCGCCATGTCGGAGAGTTCTTACCGCCCAACAGCCATTCAGGGTTCCTCCAGCGGGTATTCAGGTCATCAGGGTTCTCCTAGTCCTTACTTCAGTGCCATGCAGAGGGCTCTCACCATCCCCCAGCTATCCAGGGTTCTTCTTTAGGGCAGCAGGCCATGCCACCAGCGAGGTGTTTTGAGTGTGGGGAGTCAAGCCATATGAGGAGGACTTGTCCCAGGTTTTGGGTCAGGGCTTTCCAGCAGAGTTACCAGCCTACATACGCAGCACCGGTGCCCCGTCCACCCAGAGGTGGAGGACAGGCTAGTAGAGGTCGTCCCAAAGGTGGAGGCCAGGCAGGGGGAGCTCAGCTAGCTCTTATTCAGTCCAGCGGAGGTCAGTCTTCAGGTATACCAGCCAGATTCTATGTTATTCCGGCCCGAGCAGATGCATTGGGCTTAGACGCCGTGATCACAGTTACTATTTCAGTATGTGGTAGGGAGGCATCAGTGTTATTTGATCCAGGATCCACTTATTCATATGTGTCAGCCTTATTTGCTTGTTTTCTGGATGTTTCTCGCGAGTCCTTGGATTCTCCTATAGATGTGTCCACTCCTGTGGGCGATTCTGTGGTGGTAGACTAGATCTATCGGTCTTGTGTGATCACCTTCTGTGGATTCGAGACAAGAGCGGACCTCCTGATGCTCGACATGGTTGGTTTTGAGATTATCTTGGGGATGGATTGGCTATCTCCCTATCATGCCATCTTGGATTGCCATGCCAAGACGGTTACTTTGGCCATGCATGAGTTGCCTAAGCTGGAGTGGAAAGATTCCTCAGTCAGTGCAGCTAGTAGAGTTATTTCCTTCCTGAAGGCTCAACATATGGTCGAGAAGGGTTGTCTGGCGTATCTTGCTTATGTGTGGGACACCGCCGCCGAGTCTCCGACGATTGATTCAGTGCCAGTTGTTCGAGAGTTTGCAGATGTCTTTCCTTCAGACCTTCCGGGCATGCCTCCGGATCGAGATATCGATTTTTGTATTGATGTAGCTCCAGGCACTCAGCCTATTTCTATTCCCCCATATCGTATGGCTCCGAAGGAATTGAAGGAGTTGAAGGAGCATCTTGAGGAGTTGTTGGCTAAGGGGTTTATCAGACCGAGTGTGTCATCGTGGGGTGCTCCAGTCCTATTTGTGCAAAAGAAGGATGGGTCTATGCAGATGAGTATTGACTACCGCCAGTTGAACAAGGTCACCATTAAGAACAAGTATCCTTTGCCGCGCATTGATGACATGTTTTACCAGTTGCAGGGTGCTAAGGTGTTTTCTAAGATTGATTTGAGATCAGGGTATCACCAGTTGAAGATTCGAGCCTCAGATGTTCCGTAGACTGCTTTTCGTACGAGATATGGCCATTATGAGTTCCTAGTGATGTCCTTTGGCTTGACCAATGCCCCAACAGCATTCATGGACTTGATGAATAAGGTGTTCATGCCGTATATTGATTCCTTTGTCATTGTCTTCATTGATGACATCTTGATTTACTCACGTCGCCTGGGCGCGCACGAGCAACATTTGAGAGTTGTGCTCCAGACCTTGCGGGAACAAAAGTTATACGCTAAGTTCTCTAAATGTGAGTTCTGGTTGGATTCCGTGGCATTTTTGGGGCATGTAGTGTTCGAAGAGGGTATCAGGGTTGATCCTCGGAAGATTGAGGCAGTTCAGAGTTGGCTGCGTCCTACTTCAGCTACAGAGATCAGGAGTTTCTTGGGTCTAGCAGGCTACTATCGACGATTTGTGGAGGGCTTTTCATCCATTGCAACCCCAGTGACTAGATTGACTTAGAAGAATGCCCCGTACCGATGGTCTGACGAGTGTGAGGTGAGCTTTCATAAGCTCAAGAGATCATTGACCTCAGCACCAGTGTTAGTATTGCCTTTTGGTTCTGGGATGTATATAGTGTATTGCGACGCTTCACGCGTTGGCTTGGGGTGTGTATTGATGCAGGAAGGGAGAGTTATTGCTTATGCTTCGCGCCAGCTGAAGGTTCATGAGAAAAATTATCCTGTGCATGATTTGGAGTTGGCGGCGATAGTTCATGTTCTTAAGATTTGGAGGCATTATTTATATAGGGTGTCTTGTGAGGTTTATACAGACCACCGCAGCTTGCAGAACTTGTTCAAGAAGATGGATCTTAATTTGAGGCAGGTGGCTTGGGTTACTAAAGGATTATGACATCACCATTCTTTATCATCCGGGCAAGGCGAATGTAGTGGCAGATGCTTTGAGTAGGAAGGCGGAGAGTATGGGTAGTTTGGCTTATATTGCAGCGGAGGAGAGACCTCTAGCCTTGGACATTCATTCCTTGGCCAATGGCTTGGTGAGATCAGATTTTCAGAATCGCGTCGAGTTCTAGCTCATGTGGTTGCTCAGTGTTCATTATTAGGGGAGATCAATGCTCGATAGTATGATGATCCGTATTTGGCAGAGCTGCGAGAAACAGTGGTTCAGGGTGGTGCCAAGGAGGTTACTATTGGCGAGGATGATGTTCTGAGACTTCATGGTCATTTGTGTGTTTCTAATGTTGATGGCTTGAGGCAGAGGATTCTAGAGGAGGCACACAGTTCTCGGTATTCTGTTCATCCTGGTGCTACGAAGATGTATCGTGATTTGAAGCAGCATTTCTGGTGGAGACGGATGAAGAGGGACATTGTGGAGTATGTGGCTAAGTGTCTTAATTTCCAGCAGGTTAAATGTGAGCACCAGAGGCCAGGAGGCCTGTTTCAGTAGATGCCCATTCCTGAGTGGAAGTAGGAGCGCATTACTAAGGACTTCGTGGTTGGGTTGCCTCGGACTTTGCGGAAGGTTGACGCAGTTTGGGTCATTGTGGATAGATTGACCAAATCGGCGCATTTCATTCCTGTAGCTACTACTTATACTTCTGAGAGGCTAGCCCAGATCTACATTCGGGTGATAGTCCGGTTACACGGTGTGCCAGTGTCCATTATATCAGATCGAGGTCCTCAGTTCACCTCGCACTTCTGGAGAGAATTACATAGTGAGATGGGTACCCAGATAGATCTCAGCACAACATTTCACCCTCAGACTGATGGCCAGACGGAGCGTATAGTTCAGATATTGGAGGACATGCTCAGGGCATGTGTGATTGACTTTGGAGGCCAGTGGGACCAGTTCTTGCCTTTGGCCGAGTTTGTGTATAATAATAGTTATCAGTCCAGCAACGAGATGGCTCCATTTGAGGCTTTATATGGATGGCGATGTTGTTCCCCTATCGGGTGTTTTGAGCCTCGTGAGGCTAAGTTATATGGCACGGACCTGGTGAGAGGTGCCTTGGAGAAAGTAGAGTTAATTCAGGAGAGGCTCCGTACAACGCAGTCCCAACAGAAGAGTTATGCGGATCAGAAGGCGCGTGATGTAGCATTTATGGAGGGAGATAAGGTTCTGCTGAAGGTTTCGCCAATGAAGGGCATTATGAGATTCGAGAAGAAGGGCAAGTTGAGCCCGAGGTTTATAGGTCCTTTCGAGGTGTTGAGGCGAGTGGGGGAGGTTGCTTATGAGCTTGCTTTACCTCCCAATTTATCAGGGGTTCATCCAGTCTTTCATGTATCCATGCTCTGGAGATACCACGCTGACTTCTCTCACGTGGTTGATTTCAGCACTATTCAGTTGGATGAGAATTGGGCTACGAGGAGGAGCCAGTTGTTGTTGTTGATAGACAGGATCGCCAGTTGAGATCCAAGAGAGTTTTTGCCGTAAAGGTCCAGTGGAGGGGCCAACCAGTCGAGGAGGCGACTTGGGAGTCCGAGGAGGATATGCGGAGCAGATATCCGCACTTATTCAACACTTCAGGTATGATTCTAGACCCGTTCGAGGACGAACGTTTGTTTAAGAGGTGGAGAATGTAATGACCCGACCGGTCGTTTTGCGTATTCGGACCTCGTTCCCCTAAATAAGACTCCCCATAGCGACTTATAGTGATAAATGACTTGCGGGGACGGGTGGTTCGGGATCCATAAGCGTTTAGAGTAGTATAGGAACACTTAGTTCCTTAAGGTTGGCCTTTTAGGCCAAGTTTGACTTCGGTCAACATTTTGCGTAAACGACCTAGGAATCGAGTTCTGACGGTTCCAGTAGCTTCGTATGATGATTTCGGATGTGTGCGTATGTCTGGAATGGGTTTTGGATGACCCGGGAGCGTTTCGACGCCAAATAGCGAAATAGAGTTTCCTTAAGTTCATAATTTGGTTTGGGACATGTTTTTGTGTTATCGAGGTCCGAATGGAATTTCGAGATCGGGAATAGTTCCGTTATGTCATTTATGACTTGCTTACAAAATTTGGTGTCATTCCGAGTAGTATAGGCCGGTTCGGCGCATTGAAACCGAATTCAAGAACTTAGAAATTCTTAAGTTTGATTCTAGGGGTTTTGAGGGGTGATTTTGAGTTTTAGCGTTGTTTTGGGTGTTCCGAAGGCTCGAGCGAGTCCGTAATATGATTTAGGACTTGTTGGTATAATTGCATGGGGGCTCGGGTGGGCCCAGGTGCCTCTCGGACACCAAACGGAGCCAAAAACCAGCAGCTTTAGCTGCTGGTGCACCAGATCTGGTGTGACCGCAGGTGCGGTTGCCCAGGTCGCAGGTGCGAGACCGCCCCTGCGGTCAAGGATCCGCAAGTGCGACCCCCAGGGGAGCTGGTCCAAACCGCAGGTGCGGAACTCCTTCCGCAGGAGCGGACCCGCTGGTGCGGGACTTCCTCCGCAGGTGCGGCCCCAGGCCTCCTAGGCCACTTCCGCAGGTGCGACCTTTGGCTTGCGTGTGCGAGATCATTGAAGGCAGTGATATCTTTTAATACGGGATTTGTCCATTTTTCACCATTTCTTCTCCTCCATTGGAGATTTTGAGGGCTTTCAAGAGTTTATTCGGCCTAGCTACTAAGAGGTAAGTAATTCCCATTTAAATTTTAGATTAATGCACCAAACCTTAGGTAGATTAACATCTAATTAGTGGAAGTCAAAGGGGTTAGAGTGAAAACCTAGGGTTGATAAACTTTAGGGAATTTCACCACTTTTCTACCATGAAATCATACAAAAACTATATATTAATAATCCTTAGGCTATGGGTGAGTGTTATCTTCGAAAATATCTGGAACCCGAGCATGTGGGCCCGGGGGTGTATTTTGGGATTTTCTTCAAGAATAGTGAATTTACTAAATAAGTAGGATAATTTCCATACTTTGAGCATGCATTGACATATTTATATATCATTTGACTAGTTTCGAGTCCTCGGGTGTAAAGTTTGGAGTTTCGGGCGCGTTCTTGACCCATGAAGTAGATTTTATGCGAGGTGAGTCTCCTTTCCAACCTTGTAAGAGGGAATTGTCCCCATAGGTAAATGTAAATGATTAAATTAAGCGTTATTTGCGGGGGCTACGCACGCGCAAAGTGACGAGAGTCCGTGCGTAGCTACTACTATGTTATGTCGGGTAGAATTTAGGATTCAACAAGCATGCCTTTACGTGCCTTACATGTACCTTTACATGTTTTTCTAGTTGTGTATTATCTTTGAAATTGATATGAGGATATTAGGAAGTTATGTGTAAGTTTAAGTGCTTAAATCTCTGATTTCAAGTATAAACCATTATTAATTCCTGAATTTCGTGATAATTCTGTGTATGTCTACGAGCACCCGTGTCGCATGTATGATTCGTGAGCGGGGTAGCCTTATATTTATGTCAACCGCGTTGCATGATCGATTTGCGAGCGGGGTAATAGATGCATCTATGGTTCGTGCCGCTCGACTCTCGGCAGTGCACATTTATTTTTGCGTCACTTCGGCCGTACACCTCGACATTTTATATGCTATGTATTTGATCGAGAGTCTTATTGTTATTATCAAATAAATTGTTCTTTGTGGAAGGGGACTTGGGACCTCTATTGATACTATTATTTGACACTTGCGGTAGATTGTAGTTCACATACTTGATATTCCATGTCTACTTGATTGCCATGACTGTTAATCATGTCTAGATTTATTTAATTATACTAGTTCTAATGACCCTAGTGGGAAATACGTCTACCTCTCGTCACTACTTCTTCGAATTTAGAGGAGATACTCACTGGGTACATATTTATTTATATGTACTCATGCTACGCTTTTGTACTTAATTGTACAGGTCCTGAGGCTGGTGCATCTGGTTATCATACCGGAGCGCGTTCCTGAGAGTGTTACCTGGACTAGACTACACAGTGAGCTGCTCTGCCCGGCGTTCCTCAGCAGCACTGTGGAGCTTCTATTATTTCCTTGGATATTTCTGTCTACCCCCTTCCAGGCAGTTGTACAATTATTTTGTTTATTTTGTATATTCCACTAGTCGCCTGTGGACTTGTGACACTAGGTCTTGGCATACATAGTTGGTTTTCCTAGTATTTTGCTATACTATGTATGTTTGCAAACGATCTTTTGAGTTTAATTTAATCAAGTTGCATCACTTGACTGCTTTCTTTAAATGATTTCCTAACTTAAAATTTGGAAAGTACTTAAATGTCTAACTAAGTGAAGTAACTTCGGTAGTGAACTAGTGTTGGCTTGCCTGACTCTGAGTAGGAATTTGAGTCGTGACAGTTGGAACACTCAAAACAACGCTAAAACTCAAAATCACACCTCAAAATCCTTAAAGATCAAACTTAAGAACTTCAAGTTCTTGAATTCGATATCAATGTACTGAACTGACCTATACTTCTCGGAATGACACCAAATTTTGCAATCAAGTCATAAATGACATAACGGAACTATTCCCGGACTCGGAATTTCGTTCGGACCTCGATAACACAAAAACACGTTCCAAACCAAATTTCAAACTTAAGGAAATTCCTATTCCACTATTAGGCGCCGAAATGTCCCCGGGTCATCCAAACCCCGTTCCGAACATACGCCCAAGTCCGAAATCATCATACGAAGCTACCGGAACCATCGAAACTCGATTCCGAGGTTGTTTGCTAAAATGTTGACCGAAGTCAAACTTGGCCTTAAAGGCCAACCTTAAGGAACCAAGTGTTCCTATACCATTATAAACACTTCTGAATCCCGAACCACCCATCCCCGTAAGTCATAAATCATAATAAGCCGCTACCGAAAGTCTCATTTAGTGGAACAGGGTCCGATAACGCAAAACGACATATCGGGTCGTTACAGACACCATTTTGTTTCAAGTAGCTAAAATGTTGCAATTGCTACAACAACTTCAAGCATGTAGCAAAAACTTACGGTTAGCTACAAAATTTTATTGTAGCTATTAAAACAGTTATTGCCACAAATTATTATAACTTGAAGAAAAAATATCTATTTAGCTATAATATTTTATTTCAAGTAATGTTTTGTGGCTATAAGGTTACTGTTGCTACAATAATTTTAATTGTGTGGCAAAAATATATGATTAGCTACAAAAGTTTATTGTAGCAATAAATTTGTAGCTATGTGGGTAATTATTGCCATGATATTTAGCAAATATAAGAAATTGGCTTTGCCAATTTAATTTTTGTAGCTATAAAATTTTATGCGATTGTAAATAATCATGGGATTTTAACTTTTGTGGCTATTATTAAGTATTAGCCACGATTTTCATATTTGTAGCTGAGAATTCATAGCTATAAATACATTATGTTGTATGGTCATCTTCGAAAAATATTGTTGCTGAGCTCAACAAAAAGTTGAAATTCAATGGCGATAACTATGAAACTCGGATGTTAGAAGTCCAGTATGTGCTAGAGGGGCAAGAGGCTCTAAAGGCCATTAATATTGTCCTAAATGAGCCTGAGGAAGGAAACACTGCTCAGCATATGCATAAGCGTGACGCCTATGACAATTGGAAGAAAAAGAACGACATTGCTCGCATTACATTGTTGAGCACCTTGGATGATGACATCTTAAGGATCACCAAAAAGTTATGGATCTTTGGAATGCCTTGAGGAAAAGGTTTGGTACATGTTCCACTGCAAGGTTGCGATCCTTAATGATCAAATTTGATTCATATAAGAAACACTTAAAATATTCAATGAAAACACATCTGAGGCAAATGACAAATATGATTGGGGAGTTGAAAGATGCTGGTCATATGTTGACTGATGAACAACAAATCAAAGTTGTTATACGCTTTTTACCTAGTTCTTGGGATCATATGAAAATGCATTTGACCATAATGGGTGAATCACAACTGTGAAAGATGTCCGGAGGCATCTGAGTTAGAGGAGGAACGACTTGAGGCTGCAAAGCCAATAGCTGAGTTGCACATGGAAACAACCTCCAAAACCAAGAGTGATTCAAAGAAAAGGAACTGGGAAAAGAAGAGAGGGCTACATCAAACTCGGCCAGGTCAGCCTGCTAAAAGGGAAAAAACTGAAAAAGGCAAGAACAAACGTCCTAAACGTGTCAAAGTTGCTAAAGTGAAATGCTATAATTGTGACAAAAAATGTCACTATGCCAGAGATTGCTCTGAGCCGCCTAGAAAGACTCAGGAGAAATGGACCACATAGCTTGGGAACGCAGTGCGTTTGTTGAATTTCGGCGAGTTCCATGGGGAGCAAAGTGGATATATGTGGGCAACAACAATAATGTTGTTATTGAAGGGATCGATACAAGCAAGTTAGTCTTGCGTGGCGGTCGAGACCTAATACTACATGATGTTCTCTTTGCACCAACAATTCAACGGAATGTTATTTCAGTTTCAGTATTGCTTAACCTAGGATTTGACTTGCTTTGTCATGGCAATTATGCCAAGTTGACTTTTGATTTAACTTTATTTGGTTTTGGTCATGTGAACAGGGGTTTAATTATTATGAATTTGAATTATGATTCATTTAATAATAATGCTAGTTTTTCTATGTTTGTTTCTTCACATAAATATGATAATAATATAAACATATGACATGTTGGACTTGGTCATATTGGAAAACAAAGAATTCAAATGTTAGCGAAACAAGGTTTTCTTTTCCAACATTGAACATGCGGAATTGTTCACTTGTGAAATTGTCTAGATGGAAAATCTACAAGAAAAGCTTTAGGTCAGGCGACTAGAGCTGAATATCTTTTATCATTTTCAAACATATGGGGGCCAATGAATGTTAGGGCTACGTATGGAACAAGTTATTTCATCACATTTATTGATGACTTTATCCGTTTAAGTTATGTCTATTTAATTTCTCGCAAATCAGAAGTAATAAGTAGCTTCAAACACTATATGAGCTTTGTGGAAAGTCAATTGGAGAAGAAGATAAAAGCTTTTCGAACTGACTGTGGTCGTGAATACTTATCAACCCAGTTTGATGGATTATGTGATGAAAAGGAAATAATTCATCAGTTGACTATCCCAAATACTCCACGACAAAATGGTGTTGCAGAGAGAAGAATTAGAACGCTCCTAGATATGCTTAGGTCAATGATGGTGCAAGCTAACCTCCCAATTAGTTACCGGGATGATGCGTTGCTTACTGCCACCTATGTACTTAACCGAGTGTCTACAAAATCAGTTACTACTACTCTATATGAGTTATGGACTGGAAAACAACCCGACCTGAGTGTATTAAGACATTGGGATTGTGCTGCTTATACACATGATTCTTGTCACAAATATGAAAAATTGGGCTTGAGGGGAAATAAAGTATCTTTATAAAATACTCTGAAACCTCAGAGGTTATGTACTTATAGGTCATCAAGATAGTGGGAGTGTAACTGAGTTTGAATCACGAGATGTCATATTCTTAGAGGTTGAGTTCCCTAAGAAGAGAGGTAGGCCAAGACCTAACCTTATTTGAGATAATGGATCAAGAAGTACAAGGATCCTTCATTCAAGTGGGAGAATTTTAGCAGATGATGAATTAGTTTCTCATCAACGACCTTCTTCATCATCCAGATGCGAATGAGAGTAATCATTCTACATTTAGTGGAAGTGATCAAATGGATCTTCTTTCAAGTGGGAGCGAGATGGTCACGGCTCTTGTTCCAAGTGGGAGCATGATGAATGTTCTTGATCCAAGTGGGAGCAACATTTATCCAAATAGGAACAATGATGAATCACTTTTAAGACGTGGTTCGCGTAAAAAGATTTCCCGCCGAAGATTTGATATTGAAGGCGATGAAATATTTATGATGCTCTTACAAGAAGAAAACGAGCCTAAAAATGTAAAAGAGACTCTCTCATGTCCTTCGAAGGATAAATGCACAAAAGCAATGGAAGATGAACTGGAGTCTATGCGAGTCAACAAAGTTTGGGAACTAGTTGACCTCCCTAAAGGACGCAAAGCAATTGGGTTCTCAAAATTAAGCTCAAGGCTGATGGCACAATTGAGAACTATAAGGCTCAATTGGTGGTGAAAGGGTATTCACAACTGAAAGGAATAGACTACGAAGAGACTTTCTCAATTGTTGTACAATTTACCTCCGTTCGCCTGGTTCTAGCTATTGTTGCAAGCTTGGATCTTGAATAACATCAGATGGATGTAAAGACTGCTTTTCTCAATGGAGAACTAGATGAATAAATTCATATGTAACAACCTAAGTGTTTCTTTGAAAATGGCCATGAACAAAAGGTTTGTAAACTTTTGAAGTCTATTTATGGCTTCAATCAATCTTCAAGGCAGCGGTATATATGCTTTCAGAATGTCGTTGTATCCAGTGGTTTCAAGAGATCGTCTAGAAAAATCATTGTATCTCTCACAATAAAATTACATTAGAAAAGTTCTTGAATGATTCAATATGCAATACAGTAGCCCAGTTGATACTCCTATCAGCAAAGGCCATGCCTTGGGAAGTCAGATGTGTCCTAATACTTCTGAAGAGACAGAATAAATGAGTCAAGTTTCTTATATGAGCGCAATCGGAAGTCTAATATATACTAGGGTATGCACTAGACGTGATATCTGTCAAGTAGATGGCTTGGTAAGTATATATCAAACCGACCCAGGTTTAGCACATTGCAAGTAGTAAAGAGGATCATGAGATATTCAAAGGGAGCTGCTGATTATACGCTTTGTTATCAAGGCAGTAAGGATCTACGATTAGTTGGATACAGTGATGTTGTTCATAGATGAGATCTCGACGAAATGAAGTCTACCTCAGGATATGTGGTCTTACTTAGTGATGGCACCATATCATATATGAATTAGTAAGAAACAATCATGTGTATCACTATCTACGATGGAAGCCGAATACGTGGCTCTCACATCACCAGCACACGAAGCTGTTTGGTTGAAAACGTTTTTGGAGCACTTGTTGGATATCGTTGAAAATAATGGATCAGTGTTAGTCTACTGTGATACTGAGGCTGCAATATCCTCTACCAAGGATCCTAAGTTTTATTGTAAAAAAAAAACATATAGATATCAAGTATAACTATGCGAGAGGCATGGTTAGAAGTAAGGCAGTGAATGTGAAGTGTGTCTACAAAAGATATGTTAGCAGATCCATTGACCAAGCCTTTCTCTAGAGATGCATTTGTGAGACACACTAGGTCTCAAGGCTTGTGTAGACTTTGATATTCTTCATTTTATTATTTATTTTCCTGTGTTCATAAACTGATGTCCTTTGATTATCAATAAATTTGATTCACATACACACATATTTTTATTGTTGAATGTTATGTACATTCTTTGTTCATTTTTTATATATATGTCAGGTAGACAAGAGCTTGGCCTTCTCACACAGGCAACCGCCTCCTTATCGTAGTGTTATTAGGATATGAGACATGTTTTTAAGTAAAATTATCATAAGGATTATTTGAGATCTATTCGCTTAAAATCATAATGTCGCTTAAACAATGACATAAGGTTATTAGGGTGAAAAACGTTCACCTAGTCTACTTTGTGAGCCATATGTGAGTAAAAATTATAATGTAGATCAAGAAACTCAAATTTAGATACTTATGGTGTCTAAATATCATATGTACAGAATTCTTTATGAGATAAATACATACGCTCCTTGGGAAAAATGAGAAAATGTTGTAGCACATGTTTTATACCATGTGTGCTAATGTCAACCAATTGGGTTAACATAGGTCCATTCCCAACTTATTGTTCTATGAGAGCCAAAGCTTTTATGGTGACTCAAGATTTTGTGCCCTCAGATAACTCCGATCAGATACTTGAGACTTAATGTGATGTTAGATATCTTAGCGTGTTTTCATAGGACCATGAACACAGATTCGGTCTAGCGGAGCATATCTAGAAAATCGATCAAGCTAATATTAAAGGTATCGTGAGAACATGAAGATCATTGATAGAATTTCATTTATTTGTGTTCATTGATGCACCAGTTATAACTTATGAGTTATGATTGTGAATACAATAAATAATGATATATGAGTTTATGAGATATATCAAATGCGATTCATATGATCTAGGGTATTGCATACTTTATGATCTGCTTACAGGTTTCACTCGACAAGAGGCTATATACTCCTAACAGATGTATATCACTTAGATCTCATAGTATGTTAGTTGCACAGTCTACTTCCCTATATGAATGATTGAGGAGATGAGAATATGTTTCCCAAATTAGATGAGTACTCCCATTATGTGTGAGTTGGAGATGTAGGAAATTTTGGGTCCATCCATAAAGGGCTCTTTAAGGCCCAATAGGGTTATTAGTTAACCCTAATATTCCCTATATAATATGCCACGATTGGCTTGTTATAGCGCTTGGGCTGAAGGAGCCCCTTCGGAGTCTATACACACCCAAGTGAGCACAAGTACCTACCGAGTACGAGTGCCGAGTGACGAGTGACGAGTGATTGGAAGGACAGAGTGACTGTGAGGACTCAGTGATTGTGAGTACTGAGTGACTGGGCGGACTAAGTGAATTGTTCTGAGGGCATGCATATGGTTTTATCACTGAGTTACATCACATTTGATATGCGCACTTGACATATAGGCACAGAGATGTGTTTTTCCTCATGTTGTACGGTATCACGTCATTCATGACCTCTCATACATATTGAATATAGGCATGGAGATGTACTTTCATCATGCTATCTGAAAATGAAACATTTACCTGATGAAAAGTTTTTGGGAATAGGAAATTTTTTGATAAAAGATTTGGGTATTTCACTGTTATATTTAAAAAATAGATTTATTTTGGGAAACTATGAAAAGGTTGAGCATTTTATCTCTGAGCTACTTCTTTATTTAATTGCTTTACATTGTTACAAACTACTGTTGATTATTGGTGTTGGACCCGATCTATGTTCCAGCTCATCACTACTTTCAACCTAAGGTTAGGTTTGTTACTTACTCAATACACGGGGTCGGTTGTACTGATACTACACTTCTGCACATTGTGTGCAGATGTTGGTTGTTGTTGTTGTTGTATTTGATGGTTGCTGGATTTGAAGAGGTACCTGCATCCCTGTGGTAGCTGCCTCTTTTTTTCGGGGTAGCCTTAGATTCTAAAACTATGTTTATGTACTTTCAAACAGATGATGAATTATTTCATTTCGGTTTTGTAAATTCTATTCGTGGACGCTCATGATTTGTACTACCAGTCATTGGAAAATGTATAGGAATTAGATATTTTGTTTTACTTAATTTTCTTATTAAATTTCATTGAAATATGATAGTTGTTAATTGGCTTACCTAGTGGTTTGGGTTAGGTGTCATTACGACTAGTTGGATTTTGGGTCGTGACAAGTTGGTATCAGAGCTCTAGGTTCATAGGTTCTACAAGTCATGAGCAAGTGTCTAGTAGAGTCTTGCGGATCGGTATGATGACGTCCATACATATCTTTGAGAGGTCGTATGACATTTCAGATATACTTCCCATCTTTCTTTCCTTGTCGTGCGGTATTGATTCAGCTTGAAGCGTAACTCTTTGAATTTCTTCACGCATTTGTGTGCGCACATGAGCACTCGGTATCAGCTGTGTATCAATGGCTTGTGATTCCATTGTTGAGGTGCGAGACGTGATTTAAGCGTGCTGATGATGGGCCAGTCTGGAGGACTTGAGGCCCGATTTTAACTGTAGCTTGATCACGGAGATTTCAATTTTGGGAGCACGTGCTTTTGGGACTTATATGTTTGTTGGTGTCCCTATTAGTGGAACTTGTGATTGGATGACTATGTGGTGAGTATGATGTGACTGCGAGATGTGTTCAAATTTGTGATGACCCAAAAGGTCATCCCGTGTATTTTTAGCTAATTCTATGTTCTGAGGTCATGAAAACCTCCTTCTATATCACCTCGATTTGCGTGCATAGCCCGGGCGTGTAGCTGGGAAGCCTTTATGTGAAAAACTTAGGAAAATGATAATTTTGTTTTGAAATTTGAATAAAGTTGACTTTGGTCAACATTTTTGGTAAACGGACCCGGACCATGATTTGACGGTCCTGGAGGGTCCGTAGGAAAATATGGGACTTGGGTGTATGCCCAAAATCGAATTCCGAGGTCCCAAGTCCGAGAAATGAATTTTTAAAAGAAATTGTTTTATGAAAATATAAGAGATTTTTTAAAGTGAATTTATATGTGAAGTCTGTGGTATCGGGACCGTATCTTAGTTACGGAGCCCGGTACAGGTTCAAAATAATGTATATGTCATGTCCGTAAAGTTTGGTGAGAAACGGAAGTCATTTGACGTAATTCGGACTCACTATTGTAAATATGGAAGTTTTAAAAGTATTGAGAAATTTCATGGATTTTGGGGTTAAATTAGTGGTTTATGATGTTATTTTGGCGATTTGATCGCACGAGTAAGTCCGTAGGATGTTTTTGAGGTTGTGTGCATATTTGGTTTGGAGCCCCGAGGGCTCGGGTGAGTTTCGAGTAGGTTTCGGGGTGTTTGAACTTGGAAAAATCACTACTGGTGCACCAGTTCTTGTGTGCCCGCACCTGCGAGCCTAGGGCCGCAGGCACGTTTCTTTGTTCGCAGGTGCGGTCCCCTCGCAGATGCGGACCTTCTTCCGCAGAAGCGGTTCCGCAGGAGCGGATAACTTTCCGCAGGTGCGGCCCCTTGTGGGCATGTCCATTTCCGCAGGTGCGATCCATTTCTCGCACATGCGATAGCGCAGGTGCGACCAATGCACCGCAGGTGCGAGACTCGGGCAGTGATGTTTTTTTAAAAAACAAACTTCAGTCGTTTCTTTCTCAATTTTTCACAAAAATAGATGACCTAGGGCGATTTTCTCAAGAGATTTTCTTCCCAAATCGTAGGTAAGTGTTTACTAACTAATTTCCTTCAACTTTCTAATGTTTTTCATCAACTATCTTCAAGATAATTTGGAATTTGACCTCGTTTTGGGGTCGGATTTCAAAACAAATTAGAACCTCGGGCTCGTGGGTAAATGGGTGAATGGGTTTTGGTCCGAACCTCGTGTTTTGACCAAGCGAGCCCGGGGTCAATTTTTGGATTTTTGGGAAGAATGTTAGAAAGTCTATAATTTATCATTGGACTTGAATTGTTTAGCATTTATTGATGTTATTAAGTCAATTATGTCTAGATACAATTGATTTAGAGTCGAGTTCGAAAGGAAAAGCGGTGCTTGAGGCTTGATTTTGATCGTGGAAGTCGAGGTAAGTGTTTGGCCTAACCTTAGCTTGAGGGAATAGGTGTTGAGTCTTATTTGCTACATGTTTATTCCATGTTCAACGTATAGGTGAGGTGACGAGTACCTATACGTTGTAGTCAAGCATGTCCGTGAGTCAGTTTATATGATATATGCGATTTTCATCGATATTCACTGTGTTATGAATTAAACTTCGCCTTGGTGGTTATTCATTTGATGGAAATTCCTAGTTGTGAATACTGTTGATTATTTGTTCGGTCGAGGAATATTTTGCTAATTATACACTTGAGTGAGATTGGTTATACCTGGGTCCCTTGCCGGGACGGTATTATTTCTGTTGTTGTTCCCTTGCCGGGATGTTGTGATTTATGGTTCTTATTGTTGATTTTTCTTTACCAAACTGTTGTTACTATGATGTTTTAGCACGGGGGGACATTCTGTGCCGTGTTTATGATATTTTAGCACGAGGGGACATTCTGGTCCGTGTTTATGATATTTTAGCACGAGGGGACATTCCGTGCCACATTTATGATATTTTAGCACGAGGGGACATGCCATGCCGTTTCTAATTACTTATTGTGAGGATGAGAGTAAAAACACGATGGGTGATGTCGTGCACTTGTTTGTTCTGTGTTTTTAATTCCTGATGCTATTTCTATATTCAAATTGTTGCCTTGTTCCGTTATTTCAGTAATTGCTATTTTTTTTCCCAGCATGTTTTCCCCCGTTTGTACTCAACTGTTTACTTCCTGTCGTTATTTCTTTTGTATATTATTAAACTGCACAGGTGATATTATTTGTCGTGTCCTAGCCTCGTCACTACTTCGCCGAGGTTAGGCTCGGCACTTACTCAGTACATGGGGTCGGTTGTACTGATACTACACCTGCACACCTTTTTGTTGTGCAGATCCCGGTACAGGACCTAGTGGACATTGATCTAGGCGGCTTCCTTCAGTCCACTCGGAGACACTGAGGTAGTCCTGCATGCGTCCGCAGGCCTTGGCGTCCCCTTCCACTTTCCTTCATTTATCTTTCTAGCACTTCAGAAAACAGATGTATTATTTCTTTTAGACTGTTATATGTACTACTCTTAGATAGTCTGTGAGTTGTGACTCCACGATTTCTGGGATTTGGCTAGATTTTGGTGCAACTTCGTAAAGTATATAAATGAAAACCATTTACGTTATGCTTTGTCCTTTAAATTTAACTCATGTTAATCTGGTTATTTATCTGTTCATGATTAATAGTTATGGAATAAAGTAAACTGAATAATCACGTTGGCTTGTCTAGCGAGTTCAACGTTAGACGCCATCACGGTCCCGACGATGGGAATTTTGGGTCGTTACAAGATTTTTCGAATGTGACGGGAAGAGTTTAATTGAGACGTAGCAAGGACTATTGGGTGTTTGATTTGTGTCTTGATTTGGTGTATGGCCTCGAGTTATGGGTGTGTTGAAGGACCTCTCATGTTGTTTAGTTGTGTAGTGAAGTAGATTTTCATGTCTTGTTGGGAGTTCGGATCAGAAAGATTAAGTAATTGCGAAGTAGTTGTGATTGTGGAAGGGTATAAAAATATGTCAGTTGAGGCTAAGCAGGTGGTTGTCTCTCGCGGGGTGTCCTGAGGCTTTGTGATCCCTATGTTGTTTTGTAGCGAGTTCTCATTTATCAGTGAATTATATGTGTTGCAATTTGAGTTATAGTTGGCTTGACTGCTACAAAGATGTAATGCGAGATCTGCAGATGATTTGAGATATTAGATGGTTTGTGTTATACGAGCTTATGAAGTATTTAGTTGAATCTCACTACGGTATTATGGCAGTAAAGTATGGGCATTGTGCGTTATTGTGTGTTTTGATTTATGGCTTTGAGCAAAGTGGGGGAGTTTTCTATCGACGAGCTGATTGCACGATTATGTGTTTTATTGGTTTCGATTAGAGGTATACTAGTGAATCAGTGCAGATGTTGAGATTGAGGATGACTCGAGTAAGGGAATTTCAGGATACGGGTTGTATTACTCTCTTTGGGTATGGGAATCATAAAAATAATTAAGTAGTTATTCGTGAAGGATGTAGTGTACATGGGGTAGGAATTTCTCGGTTGCTTAAGAGTGTGGGTTACTCCCTTGGGTGTTGGTGTGCTAATGGGGCACATGTCGTTCAGTCCGTTTGGTTGGTTTAACTGAGATTTGAGAAGAGTGGATGACTCTCGAGAATGATTCTAATGAATTCAAGATTTATATGTAGCGATTTAGAATTTTCAAGAATTGTATATGGCTAGAAACGGAGAGTTACATTGGACAATGTCAAGACTTGTGGCATTTTTATATCATTGTGTATTATGCATTTCATCATCAAGAAGGTGAAGGAAACAATTTTAGGGTAACATAAGGTCTCTTTAGAGTGAGTGTCTCGGTTGTGGTGCTTCGGGGTGCTTAAGAGGGAAGTCAACGGCTTATGGGCCTTAGGGCGTTGTGGTTTTATACTAGGGTCTCTTGTGTGGTGAATTTTGGTTAAGGATTGTGGTGTTCTAGCAAGGAGAAGTCATCAATTAAATGACAAAGAAGAAGATGAATTCATGAAATATAACCAAATCGAGTATATAATACTTACTCCAATCCATGTGATGAAACTCACCGCCAAAGTTGCCCAAATCTGAGCCTCCCCAACTCAAAATATGACCAAATGAACAACTCTCGATATTAAAGGCCCGTTTGGACATTTTTTTGTCTTTTTTTCAAAACTTTCACTTTTTTCGAAATCACCTTTTGTTAAAAAAAAAAATCAGTTTTCACTTAAAGATGCATTTTGAAATTTTTTGAAATTTTGAATAACTCTAAAAAGCTGTTTTTCAAAATTTTCACTCACAAAACTTCAAGAACAACCCAAACTGAATTTTACGTCCAAACACAATTCTAAATTTTGAACACCATTTTTTCGAATTTTACAATTCTTATGTCCAAACACCTACTAAATGTTTCTGTCAAACTGTTGTGCCTTGTTTCTTGTGCCATATGATCCCTTAACATTCCTTGTGAAATTCCAGTCAAGCTAGGCTTTTGAACCACTCAATTTGACCTTATAATGAAGGAGATATGTTGGTTTTAATATTGAAAAATATAGCAGATTTTTAAATACGAATTCAGTGACAATTTCGTAATTAATCTGAAAAAAATCTAGCAATCCAATTTTAGTAAAATAATCACAAATTCCTCATACGAAGTCGAAACTTGATCATTCCTGTTGCTATAGTTCCAAAATTACGATACGAATCTAATGCTTCAATCAAAACAGAAATTGGATCTCATTTGCTTAATGTTGTATCATTTATACTTGAAGAAACGACGCTGAAACATCAACACGAGCGCAACACAACTCAAACTTATTTGAAACTCACCGAGTCCCTAGGGATCCGTCGGAACATACCAAGAAGTACCATAACATAACACGGAATTACTCGAGGCCTCAAATAACGCATAACAACATCAAAACCACGAATCGCACCTCAAATCGAACTTAATGAATTTTGAATCTTTCAACTTCCAAAATTCGTGCCGAATCTTATAAAATCAACTCGGAATGAACTCAAATTTTTCACACAAGAATGACTTAAAGAAGCTATTCCAATTCCCGGAACCACACTCCGAATCTGATATCATCAAAGTCAACTCCCGATCAAACTTATGAACATTCCAGACCTTCAAATTTTCAATTGTTGCCAAATAGTGCTGATACATTCTAGAAATATCCAAATGCAAATTCGGGCATACACCCAAGTCCAAAATCATCATCCAGACCTAACAGAACCGTCAAAGCTCCGATCCGAGGTCAAGTACTAAAAGGCCAAACTTGGTCAACTCTTCCAACTTAAAGCTTCCTAGTGAGAATCATTCTTCCAAATCAATTCCGAATAACCTGGAAAAAAAATCGAGGATTCACACAAGTCATAATGCATTATACGATGTTGCTCAAGACTTCAAATAACTGAACGAAATGCAAATGCACAAAACGATCGGCTGAGTTGTTATAGTATCGTATTGTATTGTTATCCAAAATAATATTTGTTTTGATTATTTATTTACAATTGATTGTATTGTATTGTATTATTAAATTCATTGTTTCAAAATAATGAAAAGTCTCATTTTATGAAACAACCAAATTTTTGTGGTGGTATTATTTCCTATTTTTTTCAATTATATCCTTACTTATTAATCCATAATTATATTTTACTCCACCCAATTACCGTACTTTTATGTTCCGTTTGCCGTCGTCCAATAGCAAGATTCGCTCTCACTATTCTTGCCAAGAAAAACTCCAATATTATTAATCCTCAAAGTCAAGTTTGAACTACTTCTATCTACTACTACCTAGTTTTCACGCCCCATTGTACCCCTCCGAAAGGTGTCTTGACGGAACCTAGTCTTTACGACTAGGTAAGCCTATTATTGCGGAAAGTGAAAAGAAACATAAAGATAAAAGCCAAACAGTATAATTTAATAAGCAAGGGTAGTGCCACTCGTCATATAAAATAACATCACTCCCAAAACCCAAAACGTCGCCAATCACAAGCTTCTATAAGTCTAAATTTACTCTATACAAAATTTCTGAAGTTAACAAGGGAAAATATCTACACAGGGGAATAGTATGGAACTCCGAGGTCTGCGAACGCGAGAAAAAGTACCTTGAAGTCTCCTCAATCAACAAGCACACACTAAACTCGAGGCTGACAGCTCGTACATGGATCTGCACACGAAAAACATGTGTAGGAAAGGACATGAGTACACCACAAAGGTACCCAGTAAGTGCCAAGCCTAACCTCGATCGAGTAGCGACGAGGTCAGGGCCCTACCTGTGTAAATATAAAGAACTAAAAATAACAATATATATAAATATATTATACAGTAAAATAGTTAAGGAAGTCTACAATAATAAACGTCAAGAAGCTCTCAGCTCAAAACAAAAGAAATACAACAAGGAAATCTCTCGGGATACCGTCCCGTAGTCCCCAATTAATTATGCAGTACAGGGGGATCTCCCGGAATATGTCTGTATACCCAAAATAAATATGCAGTGCTACGGGATCTCCCGGAATACATCCGTAGTCCCAAAGTAAATATGCAAGATAGGGGGATCTCCCGGAATACGTCAGTAGTCCTAAAATAAATATGCAGTGCTGGGGTATCTCTTGGAATACATCCGCAATCCCAAAGAAAATATGCAGCTCAACAATGACATGGTGGTTACAACATCAAAATGTAAAGTTTAGACTAAATGCAACCAAGGAAAATTGGAATCTACCTAAACATGCTGCACATAATTTCAAATAGATAGTCAAAACACGTAGGCATGTTTTCCTAATCTAAATAAGGTAATTAAACATAATAGTGCAGTTCAACTAAAGAAAACGGTTTATGATTTAGAAGAAAAATTGGATTTTAAAACAATAGCCGTGTACGTACTCGTCACCTCACGTACATGGCGCTCAAACACCAAACAGTACCAAACATCCTAAGGGAAAGTTCCCCCCCCCCCCCCACAAGGTTAGGCAAGCCACTTACCTCGAACCGCTCAAATCAATCTGAAACCACGCTCTTGCCACGAGTATCCAACTCTGAATGGCCCAAATCTAATCAAGTCAATTGCATAATGTAAATATAACTACAAGTAACTACTTTAGCTAATGAATTCGAAGCTAAGGAATGAAAATAGGAAAAATGCCCAAAAAGTCTCCCCGGGCCCACGACTCGGAATCCGGTAAAAGTTACTGATCACGCCCAACTGTGCCTTACAAAAACAAAGTGGTCGTTGCAAATATAATCCGGTTTAAGTCTGGAGTTGAATCCTCAGGGAATTAACCTATCTATTACAACTCTCAGTGATGCTAATATAAGCTCAGACAATTTTCGGGTGCAGTATTTTTATCAATAATTGTTTGGGTTTATTAACTAAAGAAGATGATATAAAAAACTAACAATATTTAATATTAAAGATAATTCAATGGTGGAAAGATCTAGGGTAGTGATTTCCCCAACTGCTAGACTAACTCTGACTCTCTTGCTATAATCTCACTATGTTACTCTATGAGGATTATGAGCTATGGGTTACTACAATTATCTCTCGATCAACTATAGTAATTTACTAGAGTATTCTCTCGAACTACTCTAGCTGATAATTTATGAAGCTCTAATTTATCCCACCAAAGTTTCGTTATCTCTAACCCCACTTTTAAATTCAAGTAATGAATCTCTTCAATTACTCAAAAGTGGTGTTGTTCAACAACAATCTAACCTAGTGTTCTTTATCAAGCAACACAAGGCAATTAGACACAATTAATCAAGGGCCCATGCAATTAATCACCATACAAAGCATAGTTGAACAATCTTATATTAAACCCGGATCGATTATAACAATATTGAGTCAAAACTTCATCTAACAATTGGTTCCATCAACCCTAGATGAATTGTTTAAATACTCATACTAAAATACAACAAAAGCATATAATAATTCATAATTCCAAAATAATAATAAAAGAAAGAGAATAGAAAACCTCTAATTGTAGCTTGGTCTCCTCACACTTGTTTTTGCCTCCAAATTGAGTCTAAAAACAAGCTTAAACCTCCTTGAACGAGTCTATAGGGTTTTAAATAGGGCTAGGCTAATTTCTCCCTTTTTTAACACTTTAGTCCCTTAATTTTCTAGGCGCTTCAGGACTCGACCACAGCAGAAAGCGGCGCGACCGCGATGGACTGCTTCAATTCTGCCTCGCGTTGTTTTGCCCACCGCGTTCCAGCCGTGGTCGATCGCGGTCGCAGTGGGCTCCACTTCAGCCATCCTTCACCTTTTCTTGCTCTTTTCACTCGGGTTCTTCTCGATTGGCCTTATATTTCCCGTGATTGACTCCAAAACGCTCCAAAGTGTCTCCCATCATGGATTATTTCCTGCAAAGCATAAAAACAAGATTTAGAGCATTTTGTTATCATTTTTGCACTTAAAACAACACTAAAGTATGGTTCATTATTAGTGAAAATAGCGTCTAAATAGTCTACTATCAACACCCCACACTTAAACCGTTGCTCGTCCTCGAGCAACAAAACCACACTCTACAAGCCTAATGTCTCAGGTTACCTTCCTCACTCTTCATACCCAGAATAATCACACGGTAGATTACTTTCGCGTGACATCCTAGCCTCGAGAGTGGACTCTTTTCTAGCCACGCAATGCTCCTATCTGGCTCTCCTACTCTAAATCATAGGTACAAACTCACCTTCCCTTCATGAATCATGTGCCTACTCACTACACAAGAGACTTATTTCTTTCACAAATCACACATTGAGGAATTCAAATATAAAATTTTCACTCACCCTCAAAAACAAATTCTTATGCCACAAACAACACACCATAGGCTTGCCCGTAGTCTAATACTCGACTAATCGAGTTCATTTGGTCTAGAATCAATTAGGGCTTTATTTGGTTGTAATGTTGGCTGCGGGTGGGTATGATACATATGGGTATAGTGACTACACCTCCCTAAGCACTCCACCACATTTTTGCCCTTCCACTATTACACTATTGTGTTAACCCCTTATTCTTTTAAGCACACTTTTCTTTTAATAGCCACCACCAATTTGAGACGCTCTTTTTTTTGGTGGCCTATAGTATTGTTTATCAAACAATACACTTTTTATGTCTCCTTAGTTCCACTTACAACCCAACCAACCACCCCACACTTATATTTCTTCTCATATCCATTACACTTCGAGTGCTTCTAAGAGGTGATAGGGTTTAACAAGATAAACTATTTAACTTGGGTCAGGTTTGTGATGTGGTTGCCAAGGAAAGAAGGCTTGTAGGCTCAACAGGGTTGACTAAGATATGTACAATTAGGTGGGATAAATATATACAAAAGGGTTATGCAAAGAAATGCCTATATCACTTTCCAGACCAAACAAGACTACCATTTCGCTTTGTACACACACAGGGCAAGTTCTAGGCATTGAGCATTAACACAAAATACACAAAGCCTCACTCACACATGGCACATGAATCAATTCAGTTAGGATCATCAGAAACTCTGCTCTAAGCACTTGATCCATTCAGGAACACGCAATTTAAGGCCTTATTAGAGTCAACAAAAGAGCCTAAGTGTCCCACTAAAGCAATCTCTATTCACGGTACTATAGAGTTAAGGGCCCTATTCCTATCTTTGCTTTTCGCCCAAGACTCCTAAACTAAAAAAAAACTAACTACACCCGGTTCTAATGAAAACTCTTGGAAAAGAACCGTGGTATAAAGAAAAACCAAGGGGAAGTTGTTACACTACCTAACAAGGACAAATCGTTTTGTGTTTTCTTTAGCCTCACTTCCCTCAAGAAACAGATCCATCGCCAGGAAGAGTCCTAGGCCAAAACTTTAATTATTATTATTTTATTTTTTTTGCGACTCAAAACCCTCAAGAGACCCGTCGAAAGGTGTCCGTCTTCGGGCCAAGTCAATACTAATTAAAAATAATAATAAATTCAACTATCAACAAAAAAACTATATATACAACAACAAACAATATCCCCTACCCCGCACTTATAAAATTGGCATGTCCCCATGCCAACAACAATAAAGCACAGTGAGGTAAGGAGACTTCCCTGGTGCTCAGTCTTCATCAGAGATGGTGGCCGGGTCGCGATGACAGGCACGCCCTAATGCGCGGAGCTATGCCATTATCTTCTTTTCGGACTTTGCATTCTGAGTGGCTAGAGCGTCAACTCTAGTATTCAAGTTGTCTACTAAGGTGCGTAGTCCAGCCACATCTTGCTCCAAGGTTGACATGCGGGTGCTCTGCCGAGGCCGATATGGGCCCACCTCATCATGAAATTGCATTGGCGAGGCAGCATCAGGTACAACCTCGTCTTCAACATCCACAACAATAGGAACATGCTACTCTTTTCCCACTGTTATTTTGATGGCCCTAAAAGGGGCCTTCTTTGCGAGCTTCCCAGCTATGAGACGATTCTCAGGGACATTGGAAACACGAAACGTCCTGGTGACCAGTGAAGGGAAGTAAAACCCTTTGACTATCTCAAGAGCTCTGATGAACATTTCATCGTGGATTAACCGGGCCACATCGAAGTCATGACGATTGACAAAACACCAAACCGCCACTACACGATTTGCATTTATATCAGTAGTATTGCTGGAGGGAAGCAGTCGGCTACAGATGATGGAGAGCTAGAATTTAGCTTCCCAAGTAAGAGATTGGGAGTTCAGAGTGATGCGATGCTTTATCCATATGGGCTCCCCTCCCAAACAGATGGTCCGAACAATGTTGTTTCAAGTGGTCGGTGGTGTTTGGTAGGTTTGGTAATAATCCTCCTCTCCTGAGAAGACTGGTAGCCGGTATGCCTGGCGTATTGCCTCTAGAGAAGAATTTACCCTTGTTTTTCTGACTGTGACCACCCGGTTGGCATGTTCCAGGCAATTCGCATAGAACTTCCGGACCATCAAAATATTCGCCTCCTCCGGTTCCTCAAAGAAGACGTCCAACTGGAGTCTCCTCAATTCATTGATTATATCCGGGCATTCACTCTGCAGGTAAGCCCTATCAATAGGTACTTCATGGACCATTTTCCGGGCTGCTTTTGCTTCAAATCTTTCTTCAGCCGCTTTTGAGACAAACCGAATAGAGTCAAACTGGCTTGTGCTAGCCTGAGTTCTGCGTTTCCTGGATTGAGACATGGTACTTGAAGAGGGGAAGATTGAGAATCTTGGTAGTTGGGGGTAGGAGATGAGAGAAGGTAGTGGTGGTTTTGGGGTGGGAAAATGAGAGAAGGGTGGAGGGGAAACGTTGGGGAAAAAAAGGAGAAAGGGAGGGGGTTTGGAATTTAGGGATGGGGTGTGGGAGGTTTGGGGAGACGTGGGGTGAGTGGGGGTAGTTTTAGAATAATAATGGGGTGGGGGGGAGGTTACAAAATAAAAAATAAAAATAATAAAAAACAAAAAAAATTAATAATTAAAACTAACCTGGGCGCGGGGGGGAATTCGCCGCCGCGGTCGCGGCGACGAAAGCAGAACATGACGAACCTGCCGCGGTCGCAGTTCCGAAAAACAGAACAGTTGCTTTCTACCGCGGTCCGCCGCGGTCGTGGTGACGGTGTTCCATTTTTAGCCTTGTTTTTATCACACTTTTACCTTACCGGAGTTGTATCTTGACCTCGTCTTCGCCTAACATGCCCCAATCTTTCCCTGCACACTCAATAATGGGTTAGTCTCATCTACATCAATTACAACAACAACACAAAAGGGAAACAATAGAAAATCATGGGTTGCCTCCCATGAAGCTCCTGATTTAACGTCGCGGCATGACACAAACTCTTGCTATCACTCCTCATTTGTGTATTGGGGCTCCTCCAGAGTTATCACCACACTGCGCCTTTTTTCTTCACTCATCCCAACGTAATGTTTCAACCTCTGCCCATTCACTGTGAATTTGTTCGTCCCATCTTCTGATACAATCTCTACAGCTCCACTTGGGAGCATTTGCACTACTTTGAACGGACCTGACCACCGGGACTTCAACTTACCCGAGAACAATCTCAGTCTTGGGTTGTATAATATCACTAATTCTCCGGGTTCGAAGTTTCGATCCAAGATGTGCTTGTCTTGCATCAATTTCATCATCTCTTTGTATAATCGAGCACTCTCGAATGCGTGGTACCATAATTCCTCAAGCTCATGCAGCCCATTAACTTTTTTGGTGCCCGTTGTTTCCATGTCCAAGTTCAACTTCCTCAGTGCCTACAGTTCTTTATGTTCGAGCTCAACCGGAAGGTGTCATGACTTACCAAACACCAACTTGTATGGTGACATACTAATTGGAGTTTTGAAGGCTGTGCGGTATGCCCACAATGCATCGTCCAACTTCATGGACCAATCGTTCTTGTTGCATTCACTGTTTTTGAGAGGACACTTTTGATTTCCATGTTGGATACTTCAACCTGCCTGCTCGTTTGTGGGTGATATGGCGAGGCTACCTTGTGGTGAACTCCATACTTCTCCAACAAGCGTGCAAATGCTCTATTGCAAAAGTGAGAGCCACCATCACTAATTATGGTCGGGGGGGGGGGGGGGGCNGGGGGGGGGGGGGGGGGGTACCAAATCAGTTGAAGATGTTTTTCTTTAAGAAATTGGTAACCCCCTTTGCACCATTGGTTGGGAGAGCGACTGCTTTGACCCAATTAGAGACATAGTCAACGGCAACCAGTATATACTTGTTACCGTAAGAGTTGGCACATGGCCCCATGAAGTCGATCCCCCACATGTCAAATACTTCCACCTCTTGGATTGTGGTCATTGGCATCTCATGATGACGGGATATGTTTCCTGTCTTTTGTCATTCATCACAGCTTTTGACCCAAGCGTGAGCATCCTTGAACAATGTAGGCCAGTACAGTCCTGATTCTAGCACCTTTGCTGCTGTCCGGATTCCTCCAAAGTGTCCCCCTTATGGCGAAGCATGACAGGCCTGCAAAATAGAGGGTTGATCTTGCTCGGGGATACACCGCCGAATCATGTTATCAGCACATATTTTGAACAATAAAGGCTCATCCCAATAATAATCACGACAATCCCAGAAAAACTTTTTCTTTTGAATTGAGGAGAAATCGTGCGGTACTATACTACATGCTAAGTAATTAGCAATATCAGCATACCAGGGTGCCTCCTCCATTGTCATTGCTAGTAATTTCTCATCCGGGAAAGTCGCAATGATATCTCCAATCTATGTTCTCTTTTCTTCCCCTTCCAACCTCGAGAGGTGGTCTGCCACTTGGTTGTCTGTCCCCTTCCGGTCACGAAATTCCAGGTCAAACTCTTGTAGTAACAGAACCCAGCGAATCAAGCGGGTCTTTGACTCCTTTTCTATCAAATACCTAATGGCTGCATGGTCAGTATATGTGAACACCCAATTTTTTCCCCGCATGGAAATTACTCCTAAAAATAATCAAAAAATAACTTTTAATGAAATTTTAGGAACTTTTCTTTATTTAGTTATATTTCATGCATGTTTAATATTTTAAAATCATAGAAAAAATCATAAAAATTGTCACATATTTTCATTTCATGTGATCTTAGGTTTAATTCATATTTTTAGAAATTAATTACCCTTTAATTGATAGATTAATATATAAAAGTCACAAAAAATATAATTAGCTTAATCAATTAGTTTATTTAATTAGTTAAAATATTAATTAGGTCATTTTGATAAAAGAAATTTTATTAGTAGTAAGATGACTATTATTGAAAGATAAAATTTGCCCTTGTTTTAAATTGGCCTAATTTCAAGGCCCAAAATCCCAGGCCCAACCAAATTCCCGACATTCCAACCATAATCCCCTCCTCTATATAATTAAGACCTAAAAAAATTTAGAAAGGGGATCCCTACCGGAGGAAGAACAAAAACGGCTCCCCATTTCCAAAAAGCTCTCATCCTCTCCATCATCTCCTTAGCCACACCTAAATACATAACCAGACCAATAACACCATTCCAAGAAAAAACGAAGCTTCAACAAGAAAGCCTATAGGAAATTAGGCAGAAGCTCTTTTCCCTCAAACTCATAGAAATAGAGAGGAATTCGGGCAGAAAGAAAAAGTGATTCAGGGTCCTTTTTTTCAATTTTTCTTTTAGATTTTTAAGGCTAGCAAAATTCCAGAAAACCAAAGTAAAAAAAAAATAAAAAAATCAGTTTCTTAGAAGTTGAGTGATTAAGTTGAGGGTAAGTTTCGGGCTAGATCTAACTCCGATCAAGGTTGTTGTTGGTATCGAGTTTCCGGTCAAAGGCGTCCAAACTATTTTTGTTGTTCGCACTCAAATTTTGTCGGCTTTACTCTACTGTAATCTCACTTGGTGTTGTCTACTAGATAAAGTCATGAAAATTATTTGGCTTAACGGTTTTGTTGTTTGCTTCTGAGAATGAGAAATTTTGATGGTACTGGAATTTATGCTATGGGGTCTACGTTATCACGTACTATGGGTTTTTCTTCCTCTTTCTATTAATTAATTGTTTATGGTTTATTTTTGTCTGTTATATCAGGCTAATTGTTGGGTGTTTTATTTTTTATTGTTATTTAAGTTATCTTAGTTGGACTTCGTATGCTCTTTTTTTTTTAATCATCTTTTTGTGCAGTGTTATTTTTGTTTATGTATGATTAATTCCTTAAAAAGTTTTCTCCTTGGCAATGTAAGTTGTATTTTAGACTACTCTATTGAACATTCCTAGAATGCTTTAGGCGCAATTTCAACTTATAATCGTATTTGTGTACACGTACGCGTGGCGTGATTTTTGACGCATCAAAACTAAATGGGTATACACATACGTAACCCGTCTTAAAATAATAGCTTTGCTACAAATAAGCAATTAAACCATCATGACCATAGTTGTGATTACGTAATCTACACTCGGGTGTGCATTTCATGTGACCCAACTATAACTTCAAACAATAATAAAAATTAACTTGTTGTGAATTGCAGGTGCGTTTCACGTAGCGCAATTCGCAATGTTTCAAAGTTCGCGGGCGCATTTCATGTGGCGCGGTTTGCAACGTATACCAAAACGACAAGTGTACGACATCGTGACTTGTTCGAAAATAATTCCATAAATAATTAAAAGCGGTCAAAAGGTTTAAAAATGCACAATAGGTTTAAAACACGTAATTAATCAGATAATTAGGCCAATTATTAATAGTTGATCGACCGTGCTAAAACCACGGAACCCGGGAATGCCTAACACCTTCTCTCGGGTTAACAGAATTTCTTACCCGTATTTCTGTGTCCGCGGACTGTAAAACAGAGTCAATTTTTCTTCGATTCGAGATTTAAACTGGTGACTTGGGACACCATAAATTATCCCAAGTTACGACTCTGAATTTTAAATAAAATAATCCCGTTTTGATTATTGTCACTTTAATTGGAAAAAACTCTTTTATTACCCTTACCGGTGAAAAAGGAGGTGTGACAGCTCTGGCGACTCTGCTGGGGATCGAACCTAGAATCTTTGGTTCAGGTTCAAGAATTCGAGCTTATATAACTGTTATATTTTGGCTTTCATTATCTGATTTTACGTGTTTAAACCTAATGTGCTAATTGTCGCATTTACCGCTTTGATATTATCTGAACTGCGTATAAAACTGTGCCGAAACCCTTCTTCTCCCTGAGTCTTCTAAATCATCTGGGAAGTGTTCACTTCGTGTGACTTCTTTTCTGTTAGAGTCATCCAAATTTTAGAACGAGGTACGGAAAAGTTGCAAAGCCGGTGAAGCTTCTGTATTCCCGGTACGTTGCCTCGACCTCGGCTCGAGCTGTCCGCTCGGGTAAGCCTTGTCTAGAACAAAAATCCAGGATGTAACCCTAGTATAACATAACCTCATGTTGGATCTCTAGTAGGAACGATTATTTGCATCACGTGCATTTGACTTAGGGGACTCAACACAGGAGTTGGGTTCGTCTAGGACAGGTGAACCCGAAATAAAAGACCATCCTGATGCATCTTACCTGCTATGTGTACAATATTTTGTTTCAGCTTGTTTGTTGACCGAATAAAGAAAAATAGCAGAAAAACCAAGAGTGAGATATGATAAAAAATTTACCCGATTTTTGAAAACCCCGATACTTGAAAATGTCATGAAACTCTATCAAATTTTTTGAAAGATGGAGAAAGAGAAAATGTATTTAAAAAAAAATAAAAATAATTTAATATCATGTTTCCCCGGTTTCGTCAAAATTGACAGAACTACGCGGGTCTGATTCTCACCGGATGTGAGATACGTAGGCAAACCTCATCGGTTCCGGCCCCTATTTTTAAAAATCCAAAAATATTTTCCTTTAGTTTCTTTGTTAGAAGTTTTTTTATAGAAAATCTCAAATAAAGTAATAAGAATTTTTTTTTAAAACCCAAAAAATATTTTTCTTCGTAGAAATATTTCATTAAAAAAAGAAAGAAAACAAATCAAATCAAAATCCCAAAAAAAATATTTTCTACCTTTTATTTTTCACAATTTTCAGAAGAAAAAAAAAATTCATTTACTTCCTTCTATGGAAAGTCTTTCTTTGAGACTTCAATTTTTAAAAATCCAAAAATATTTTCTTTTACTTCTTTCTATAGAAAGGTCTTTTTCTTAAGATCCCAACTTTCAAAAACAAAGAAAAAAAAATTCTTTAATTCCTTCTTTAGAAGTTTTTTCCTTAGAAAATCCCCAAATAACAAAATTTAAAATCAAAAAATATATTCTTTCATTTTAGAAGTCTTTCTTTCAAAAAAAAATCAAATCAAAATTCAAAAAATAATAATTATATTTTCTATTTTTTTTAGATCTTTTGTCCCCAAAAATTCAATAAAAATAAAAAAAAAACCTAAAAAATATTTTCTTTCTTCTTTAGAAATCTTTCTTTCAAAAAGTTTTGAAAGAAAAAAGAAGAAAAAAAATCAAAAAATCAAAAAAAAAAACAACCAAATTTAAAAATTCTTTCTTCTTTAGAAGTTTTTCTCTCGAAGTTCCAAAAACAAAAAGCGAAATCCAAAAGAAAAGAAAAAACAAAAAAATATATTTTCTTTCTTGTTTAAAAGTCCTTTCGAAAATTCAAAAAAAAAAACAAAAGAATTAGGTATGTTATTTACTTTATTCCCAATCTTCCCGAACTACGCAATATCCGATTCATGCGGCATCATGATACGTAGGCAATCTCCATCAGATTCGATCACAACCATAAAAAATTTAAAAATTGTGAGAGAAAAAGAAAGTGAAATAAAAGAAGAAAAAGAAAAATAAAAAAAGTGATAATAATAAGGACTGACTAAGTCCATTCTAACGTGTCTTTTGTTTTGAATTGTGAAGATAGTTTGAGGTGGTCGGTTTGTGGTAAGCTGTCAACACAAAATCCAAGGGAAAAATGACAAGTGAAATTGAAGTTGTTACGAGTGCTCATGAGATTCAGGGTCAGAGGGTTCAACGAGAGTCCACTGTGGCTGAGGAAAATAAAGTTTTGAAACGGAAAATGGCTGAAATGTGTCAAGCATGGGCCAATGGCCAAGGACCGCCCTTTTCTTCTCATGGTTTCCCAGAGTTCACACCCATCTCAACTACTGCCAGTCCGGTCTCATTGCCTGATCAATCCTATCCACTGGGTTCAGTCCTTATCCCAACTGCACGACTACAACGAGAACTTCTGTTGCTTTCTCCCAAAGTGTGCCATTGACAACCAATCAGACAATCACTGTTGCTATGCCCGTCTTCACTATCCCACAGCCAACAGCGGTACAGAAGAAAAGTCACGAATCACAATTTGCTACGCATCAAGAACAATACCATTCTCCTGAGTACCACTCGTACCTATTTGATCTTCCTGCAAAGATTGAGAAGCCTGCCCGAAAGATGACACATGAAGAAATGACCCAAAGAGTGAAAATCTTAGAACAACAGTTGAAAAACATGAAAGGGTTGGCAGGTCAAAAGAGTATTGCCTTCAAGGATCTATGTATGTTCCCCGATGTCCACTTGCCACCTGGTTTCAAGACCCCAAAATTTGAAAAGTATGATGGACATGGAGACCCCATAGCCTACCTGAAAAGGTATTGTAATCAGCTAAGAGGTGTAGGAAGAAATGAAGAATTGCTAATGGCTTATTTTGGGGAAAGCCTTATGGGGGTAGCCTCTGAATGGTTTACTGATCAAGAAACATCTCGCTGGTATGTCTGAGACGACATGGCTCAGGCCTTTGTCAAACAGTTCCAATACAACATCGACATTGCCCCGGACCGCAATTCCCTTTCAAACTTGAAGAAGAAACCAACTGAAAGTTTCAGGGAATATGCCATTAAATGGAGAGAGAAAGAGGCTAGAGTTAAGCCACCCATGGATGACCACGAGCTAATCACTGTTTTCCTTCAGGCTCAAGAGCCAGATTATTTTTAAAACATGATGTCCGCAGTTGGCAAATCCTTCTCGAAAGCAATCAAAATGGGAGAAATGGTTGAGAATGGTCTTAAGACAGGCAAAATTATAAGCCAAGCAGTTCTCAAAGCCGCAACTCAGGTTGTCCAAATTGAATCTGGTAGTTTTAGTGACATGAATGAGGAAGATGAAGAAATCATGATGTCATCAGGGTTGAGAAGAGGTCCTAGGAGAACATCTCGAAGGTATGACCAGCCTCGTTTGTTTTCTGATGATTCCCTTGAGTAATCCTATCCACCTCAGAACCCACAATACTTTTTTGCTCCACCCGAGTATGTTGTCCAGACACCAAGACACCGCAGAAGGCGAGCATCGCAAAATCTCCACCAGCCTCCACAGAATTTCCAAGTGCCCTATAACCCACATCCAAGCAAGGGGTATAGAGGAGAACAAAAGTTGAAAGATAATTTTACACCAATAGGAGAGTCATATGCAAGCTTGTTTGAGAAATTAAAGCATTATGACGTGATTGCACATATTCCTCCAAATCATGTGGATCCACGTACAAGAAGTTTTGACCCTTCTTAAAGGTACGAATACCATGCCAATGCCCAGGGGCACAATGTTGAAAGCTGTAGAGATTTGAAAAGAGAAATAGAAAAGATGATCAAGGAAAATTTGATTGTGATCCAAGACAGTGACACCCAGAATATCACGCAGAATCCTTTACCTGCATATGATGATGCACACTTTGTGGGGAAGATGCGTGGTGACAGGGAGTATGAGAATCCTCTCGGGAACTTGCTTACTGAAGTTAATGATTTTGAAATTGGAGAAGGCTCTGTTGATTCTGATAAGCAAATTTGTGGCTAAATATCAAG
This sequence comes from Nicotiana undulata, assembly GCA_005239495.1. Taxonomy (NCBI): domain Eukaryota; kingdom Viridiplantae; phylum Streptophyta; class Magnoliopsida; order Solanales; family Solanaceae; genus Nicotiana; species Nicotiana undulata. The sequence goes on along the minus strand of ML267056.1, from coordinate 73,795 downwards.
CTTAACAATTGAAAAGTCATTCCCTCCTCACGAGGAAGGAATCTTGGTAGCTTGTTTTGATGTTTTTTCTGTTATCTGGGTTATTTCAGGGTTGTGATCCAGATTTTATTTGTTTTATTGAGTCAAACCCTTCTATCCCTCTATTCTGTTTGTGTGAGTCTTGTCGGTCTGTTTTGTTATTATTTTCATTAGACGGGTTATTTTAGGGTTGTAACTCGGATTTTAGGTTGTTTGTCTTATTTTTTACTCAATGAAATACAATTTGTCCTTTTGTGTCATTCCATGCTTAGTTTTTTTCCCGCTAGTTTTAGTGATATGAAATGCATGCGGAAATTTTGGCCAGATCTTAAAAACTGATTTAGTCTTGAATGAGATAAGTGAGAAAGAGACACTTTTGAGGATGAATAAAGATTTGAGATACTTTGGAACTAAGGTCAAGTAAAATTCACCTTCAAATCATTGTGAAGATCGGGCTTGAGAATGTTTAATCAATTGAAGCTTGGTCGAAAGTTTGACATTAATGGATGAAAAGTGTTTTTCGACCACGGCACACCAAGAAGATAGACGTGTTCATCAAAGCTATGATCGCAAAAAGATAATATGTTTTGGCGTTCTCGAGGCTGGGAGGCCCTTTTTCTTCTACCTAAACACTTTATACAATTCTCTACCCCTTTTGAGTTGGTGTCATTTTTCTTTGACCACCCTCTTTTGGAATCAAGTTTAGAGTCAAAAGTCAAAAAAAAAATAGTGAAAATGTAAAAAATGAAAATGAAAAAAAAAAATCCATGCCCCAACAGTATAAACTGGGGCAACTCTTAAAAAGTTCAAATGAAAAAAAAAAAAAGAAAAAAAAGTCAAAGTCCATGCCCTCAGAAAATAAAAGCTGGGGCAATTTGTTTTGAAAAAAAAAAGAGAAAAGAGAAAAAGAATAGTCTGAGATCTATGCCCTAAAAAAAAGGAAGTTGGGCCAGTTTTTTTTGAAAAAAAAAAGAGAAAGAAAGAAAAATGAAAAAAAAAATTGATGAGAAAAAGATAGAAAGATGAAAAAAAATAGTTAGCTCAGATGTTTGAACTACGTTAGACCTGATTCCTTTAAAAAAAGGATACGTAGGCAGCCTTACACAGTTCGGTCCAACCAAATAAGAATTCAAAAACAAGAACAAAAAAAAATCCCCAGTATCTGAAACTGCGGAAATGATTTTATTTCACTTTTAAAAGAGTCAATTCCAAGAGTTGTAAGTCTATAACCCCCTCATTTTGAGTCTACTTTAAGCCTTCATGCCGACCCTCCTTTCCAACCCTATCCAAAAACCTTCCAAATAAAGACCTCCAGATATGCCTTCAAGAATGCCAAGAGAAGCATGCAATGAGCAACGGTTGTCATGCGACATATGACACTGTCAAGTTGCTCACAAAAGAAAAAGAAAAAGAAAATAAAAAAATGAGAGAGTCTTACTAGTGAAAACCTTCACGGGCACCGTAAGGCGATAGTAAGAAGAGATAAATAAACTAGAGAGACTTGTTGGTGAAAACCCCTCGGGGCACCACTAGTCGAAAGTGAGTCGTGAAGCTGATGCGAAGAATTGGCATAAACAAGACCGACTTCAAATGTCATAAGAATGGTGAAAAGGAAGATTTGATCAGTTTGATAGATCGGTCACTGAGTCCAAAATGCATGTCATGATCATTAAGGCTAGTTACCGCAAATTAAAACCAAAAAAAAATACTTTGCCTTCTGTCCTTCCGACATGGGCATTCCTTGTCAATGTTGTTTCTTTGCATCATTGCGTCCTTCATTCTGAGTCAATCCTTGTCAAAACAAGCAAGAAAAGATTTCAAAATCTTCTATCAGCTTTTCAGTTGCACAAAGTGAATTTGGCCAGCACATCCAGTTGTTACAGTCAACATGCCTTGAGAATTCATGCAAAGGCTCCTCCAAAGAAAAAAGACTCTTGTCAGCCTACTTGGCGCAAGCAAAGATAACCGGTGATTCCATTTGAAAGTTAAATTGCTCCAAAAGGCAAAAAGTCATTTAAGATATCAGAAAAGGTCGCCTAAGCAAAGATCTCCTGTTGGGATAAGGCTGACTGATCCACAAATACAAATGGCACTGGGTGTGAATCAGGGTGGATGCAGAGCAAAAGTCTTTTGAAACCGACTCAAGCTGATCGAGCAAAAGCCAAGCTGCTCAGGACTCAAGGCCACAAACCGACCACCACTCCCAAAGCTGACAAAATTTTCTTTGTTTGAAACAGGAACAAAGCAGTGGAAAGAAAAAAAAAGAATGAACTAAAGAGAAGAGCCGACAAAAGGAAGTTTCTCAAATCTTTTCTTTTATTTGTCTTGCTAGTGTGCATAAAATATTGCCATTTCTTCTCACATTTTTCCTCATAGGATAAAAATCCTAGTATGATGGATTTTCTTCCAATAAAAATCTTAGTCTGATGAATCTTTCTCCTAAGATAACAAAAAAAATGACCTAGTCTGATGAACTTCTCCTAGGACACAAATCTTAGTCTGATGAATCTTTCTCCTAAGATAACAAAAAAAATGAATGACCTAGTCTGATGAATTTTCTCCTATGATAAAAATCTTAGTCTGATGAATCTTTCTCCTAAGATAACAAAAAAAAGGACCTAGTCTGATGAACTTTCTCCTAGGATAAAAATCTTAGTCTGATGAATTTTTCTCCTAAGATAGAAAACCTAGTCTGATGAATTTTCTCCTAGGACAGAAATCTTAGTCTAATGAATATTTCTCCTAAGATAACAAAAAAAAAGGGACCTAGTCTGATGAATTTTCTCCTAGGATAAAAATCTTTGTCCGATGAATCTTTCCCCTAAGATAGAAGACCTAGTATGATGAACTTTCTCCTAGGATCAAAATCTTAGTCTGATGAATCTTTCTCCTAAGATAACAAAAAGGAGACCTAGTCTGGTGAATTTTCTTCTAGGATCGAAATCTTAGTCCGATGAATCTTTCTCCTAAGATAGAAGACCTAGTCTGATGAATTTTCTCCTAGGATCGAAATCTTAGTCCGATGAATATTTCTCCTAAGATAACAAAAAATGACCTAGTCTGATGAATTTTCTCCTAGGATCAAAATCTTAGTCTGATGAATTTTTCTCCTAAGATAGAAAACCTAGTCTGATGAACTTTCTCATAGGATAGAAATCTTAGTCTGATGAATCTTTCTCCTAAGAGAACAAAAAAGACCTAATCTGATGAATTTTCTCCTAGGATTGAAATCTTAGTCTGATGAATTTTTCTCCTAAGATAGAAAACCTAGTCTGATGAATTTTCTCCTAGGACAAAAATCTTAGTCTGATAAATATTTCTCCTAAGATAACAAAAAAAAGGGACCTAGTCTAATGAATTTTCTCCTAGGATCGAAATCTTAGTCCGATGAATCTTTCTCCTAAGATAGAATACCTTGTCTGATGAACTTTCTCCTAGGATAGAAATCTTAGTCTGATGAATCCTTCTCCTAAGATAACAAAAAAGACCTAGTCTGATGAATTTTCTCCTAGGATTGAAATCTTAGTCTGATGAATCTTTCTCCTAAGATAACGAAAAAAAGGGGACCTAGTCTGATGAACTCTCTCCTAGGATCAAAATCTTAGTCTGATGAATTTTTCTCCTAAGATAGAAAACCTAGTTTGATGAACTTTCTCCTAGGATTGAAATCTTAGTCTGATGAATCTTTCTCCTAAGATAACAAAAAAAAGACCTAGTCTGATGAATTTTCTCCTAGGATCGAAATCTTAGTCCGATGAATCTTTCTCCTAAGATAGAAGACCTAGTCTGATGAATTTTCTCCTAAGATCGAAATCGAATATTTCTCCTAAGATAACCAAAAAAAAGGACATAGTCTGATGAATTTTCTCCAAGGATTGAAATCTTAGTCCGATGAACTTTTCTCTTAAGATAGAAGACCTAGTCTGATGAACTTTCTCCTAGGATCGAAATCTTAGTCTGATGAATCTTTCTCCTAAGATAGAAGACCTAGTCTGATGAACTTTCTCCTAGGAAAGAAATCTTAGTCTGATGAATCTTTCTCCTAAGATAACAAATAAAGGACCTAGTCCGATGAATTTTCTCCTAGGGTCGAAATCTTAGTCTGATGAATCTTTCTCCTAAGATAACAATAAAAAAGGACCTAGCCTGATGAATTTTATCCTAGGATCAAAATCTTAGTCAGATGAATCTTTCTCCTAAGATACCAAAAAAAAAGACCTAGTCTGATGAATTTTCTCCTAGGATAATTTTAAAAAAAAACAAAAAACATAAGAGGAAGTCTTGTTCTAAAAAAAGGTTTATTTATGTCCTCAGAAAATAAGCATTAGGGAATTTTGTTTAAAAGAATGATTGGTTAAAAAAAATTGAAATTGAAAAAAACAAAAATCCTTCTTGGTTCGTTTAGACATAGAGTCTCCACTCCCTAGTCTCATTTCCAACATAGGGTCTCCATTCCCTAGTTGATGCCAACATAGGGTATACACTCCCTAGTTGATGATTTTTCCAACATAGGGTATATAATCCCTAGTTGATTTTATTTTCCAACATAAGGTATACACTCCCTAGTTGATGATAACATAGGGTATACGCTCCCTAGTTGATGCCGACATAGGGTATACACTCCCTAGTTGATGATTTTCCAACATGGGGTCTCCAATCCCTAGTTGATGATTTTCCAACATAGGGACTTCACTCCCTAGTTGATGCCAGCATACGCTGATGCCGACATAACTCGATGCCAACATAGGGTCTCCATTCCCTAGTTGATGCCGGCATAACCCGATGAATCTCATTTCCAGACACCGGCATAACCCGGTGATCTTTTCTTGACGACAGCATAACCTGTCAATTCTCTTCCAACATAGGGTCTCCAACCCCTAGTTGATTTTACCTTTGGGCATAGGGTATCCACTCCCTAGTCTACAATAACTCCGGGTGCACTGTTCCCGGCTTTTCACCGCTTTCAATAATAAAGTAGTATAGATTTCCTTACAATAACTCACGAAATTTTCCTAGTGAAAACTGGGGCAGAAAATTTCGTTCGTTTGCTTTTTGATTTTGTGCAGATTGCATTTTTAGGACAATGGATTCGAGACGACCAAAAGAAGACATCTCAATTCAGAATAAAAGTAAAGAAGAAAAAGAAAAGAGTTGAACCCCAAAGTGCAAAAGCGGGAAAGACGTGGACTATTCAGGACGAGATTGAAGTCATCCGTTCTGCATATCCTGCCTTGATCCGAAAAGCTGAAGAAGATTTAACCAACACCTACAATGAACGAGCATCCAGATTCAGATCGGAGTCTGTATAAAGAAGCAACGAAGACTCAAGATCAAGCATCAGAAGACCCGTAGATAGGAATCTTGTAACTCGTAGCTGATAGGCTTAGTTAGTCTTTTTCATTTGAATTTTGATGTAATAGCAGGAACATGAACCGGAGCCTCTGACGGAACCTCGCTCGACTCTCGAACTCATCACTCCATCACCCCAAAACTTCCAGAACTACACTGACCTGATTCCTATATAGCCAAGGATATGTAGGCAACCTCCGAAGCAAGGTTCGATCAAACCTTTTTCAAAATGCTTCCAAATGGAGTACCAAACGGGCAAAAATTGCTCGTGGTTGCTCCCTTTATCTTTTCCCGAAAACCATTCATGTTCTCAAGCAAAGAGGGGCAGCTGTGAACACCCAAGTTTTGCCCCGCATGGAAATTACTCCTAAAAATAATCAAAAAATAACTTTTAATGAATTTTAGGAACTTTTCTTTATTTAGTTATATTTCATGCATGTTTAATATTTTAAAATCATAGAAAAATCATAAAAATTGTCACATGTTTTCATTTCATGTGATCTTAGGTTTAATTCGCATTTTTAGAAATTAATTACCCTTTAATTGATAGATTAATATATAAAAGTCACAAAAAATATAATTAGCTTTATCAATTAGTTTATTTAATTAGTTAATATATTAATTAGGTCGTTTTGATAAAAGAAATTTTATTAGTAGTAAGATGACTATTTTTTAAAGATAAAATTTGCCCTTATTTTAAATTGGCCTAATTTCAAGGCCCAAAATCTCAGGCCCAACCAAATTCCCCACATCCCAACCCTAATCCCCTCCTCTATATAATTAAGACCTAAAAAAAATTAGAAAGAGGATCCCTACCGGAGGAAGAACAAAAACGGCTCCCATTTCCAAAAAGCTCTCATCGTCTCCATCATCTCATTAGTCACACCTAAATACATAACCAGACCAATGACACCACTCCAAGCAAAAACGAAGCTTTAACAAGAAAGCCTATAGGAAATTAGGCAGAGGCTCTTATCCCTCAAACTCAAAGAAATAGAGAGGAATTCGGGCAGAAAGAAAAAGTGATTCAGGGTCCTTTTTTTTCATTTTTTTTTTTTTAGATTTTTAAGGCTAGCAAAATTCCAGAAAACCAAAGTACAAAAAAATATATTTTTTTTCAGTTTCTTCTATTTGAATTTTCGTTTTTTTTTTGCAAAAAAAAAGAGTTTGAAGTTGAGTGATTAAGTTGAGGGTAAGTTTCGGGCTAGATCTAACTCAGATCAAGGTTGCCGTTGGTATCGAGTTTCCGGTCAAAGGCGTCCAAACTATTTTTGTTGTTCGCGCTCAAATTTTGTAGGCTTTACTCTACTGTAATATCACTTGGTGTTGTCTACTAGATCAAGTCATGAAAATTATTTGTCTTAAAGGTTTTGTTGTTTGCTTCTGAGAATGAGAAATTTTGATGGTACTGGAATTTCTGCTATGGAGTCTACGTTATCAAGTACTATGGGTTTTTCTTCCTCTTTCTATTGATTAATTGTTTATGGTTTATTTTTGCCTGTTATATCAGGATAATAGTTGGGTGTTTTGTTTTTTATTGTTATTTAAGTTATCTTAGTTGGACTTCGTATGCTCTCTTCTTTTAATCATCTTTTTGTGCAGTGTTATTTTTGTTTATGTATGATTTATTTCTTAAAAAGTTTTCTCCTTGGCAATGTAAGTTGTATTTTAGACTACTCTATTGAACATTCCTAGAATGCTTTAGGCGCAATTTCAACTTATAATCGTATTTGTGTACACGTACGTGTGTCGTGATTTTCAACGCATCAAAACTAAACGGGTATACGCATACGTAACCCGTCTTAAAATAATAGCTTTGCTTCAAATAAGAAATTAAACCATCACGACCATAGTCGTGATTACGTAATCTACACTCGGGTGTGCATTTCGTGTGACCCAACTATAACTTCAAACAATAATAAAAATTAACATGTTGTGAATTGCGGGTGCATTTCACGTAGCACAATTCGCAATGTGTCAAAGTTTGTGGGCGCATTTCATGTGGCGCGGTTTGCAACGTATACCAAAACGACAAGTGTACGACATCGTGACTTGTTCGAAAATAATTCCAAAAATAATTAAAAGCGGTCAAAAGGTTTAAAAATGCATAATAGGTTTAAAACACGTAATTAATTAGATAATTAGGCCAATTATTAATAGTTTAGCGACCGTGCTAAAACCACGGAACCCGGGAATGCCTAACACCTTCTCTCGGGTTAACATAATTCTTTACCCGGATTTCTGTGTCCGCGGACTTTAAAACAGAGTCAATTTTTCCTTGATTCGGGATTTAAACCGGTGACTTGGGACACCATAAATTATCCCAAGTGAAGACTCTGAATTTTAAATAAAATAATCCCATTTCGATTATTGTCACTTTAATTGGAAAAAACTCCTTTATTACCCTTACCGGTGAAAAAGGAGGTGTGACAATATAAACAATAATTTTTGAGCTAATCAAATATGACCTGAATTTGTCGAAGGCAAACACTACAGCGAGCATTTCCTTTTCAGTGACCGTGTAGTTCGACTGTGCACCACTAAGCGTCATGCTTGCATAGTAGATGGGGTGCATATTTTTCTCCTTGCGCTGCCCCAAGACCGCTCCTATCGCATAATCACTGGCATCGCATATCAGTTCAAATGGATGTTCCCAGTCGGGTGCAATAATGATGGGTGCGGTTACCAGTCTCTTGTTTAGATCCTCAAATGCCACCCTACAAACATCAGAAAACACAAAGTGCTGGGTTTTTTCAAGCAGCTTACATAAAGGGTTAGCAATTTTTGAAAAATCCTTGATAAACCGCCGGTAGAATCCGGCGTGACCAAGGAAACTCCTCACTTCTTTCACTAAAAAGTAGGTGGTGGTAACCTCTCAATCACGTCAACTATCACATTTTCTAGTTCAATCCCCTTTTTGGACACTCTATGTTCCCAGCACTATTCCTTCTTGTACCATAAAATGGCACTTCTCCCAGTTCAGCACCAAATTTGTTTCTACACATCATTTGAGCACCTTTTTGAGGTTATGGAGACAATCTTCGAATGAATATCCTACCACAGAGAAATAATACATAAACACCTCCATAATGTCTTCGACCATGTCGGTGAAGATGTCTAACATAACAGCTGGAATGTGGTCGGTGCATTACAAAACCCAAAGGGCATTCTCCGAAAGGCATAGATGCCATACGGACATGTGAAGGAAGTCTTCTCTCTATATTCAGAGGATATTGAGATCTGATTGTACCCCGAATATCCATCCAAGAAACAAAAATGGGATCGCCCAGCTAACCTGTCTAACATCTGGTCAATGAAGGGCAAGGGGAAATGGTCCTTTCGGGTGGCTGCGTTTAGTTTCCTGTAATCCATGCAGATTCGCCACCCGGTGACTGTACTAGTTGAGATCACCTCATTCTTCTCATTTTGTATAACAGTCATTCCGCCCTTTTTCGGTACACACTGGACGAGGCTCACCCAATTGCTGTCATAGATGGGAAAGATGATGCCCGCGTCCAGCCACTTAATCACCTCCTTTTTCACTACCTCTTTCATGTTCAGGTTCAACCTTCGTTGATGTTCCCTGAAAGGTTTGTGCCCTTATTCCAGAAGAATCTTGTGCACGCAGAAGGCTGGGCTGATACCTTTTATGTCTGCCATGGTCCAACCAATGGCAGTTTTGCACTCTTGCAACACTTTCAGTAATTGTTCAACCTGCGCAGCTAGCAAACCAGATGATATGATAACCAGCAAAGTAGATTTGGGACTGTTATTTTAGACTTCAATACTACACAATATTACANGGTTCTTCTTAGTCTACTACTTACTACTGTTTGCAGAATAATTAAGCAGTAATAGTAAAGACACAGAGATTTTTACGTGAAAAACACTTGGCTCAAAAGGTGAAAAAACCACAACCTACTCCTCAGTAGGATTTGCTCAAACTCTTCACTAAACTCTGAGCCAAAACGGACTTACAAAATAAACTCTTTTGTAATCCTAGGACTAACTCTAATCCTCTTTGTATCAACTAGCCTCTAGCTAATTTCTACAGATTTCAAGCTAACTCTAACTTGATCAATTTGTACCTATTACAATTGCTTCTATGAAAGCTGATAAGATACAATATTTAAACTCCTACTACAATCAACTAGACTCAATATACAAACAATGAAACTGTTCCTTCTAGTTGAACTGTAGCCTTTGTATCGCACAACAATTCTGCTTGCAAAACCTCTGGAACTTTTGCTTCAGAACTTGATTCACTTTTGCACTTGTGCGTCACTTCTTTCAGCAGTAATACATTGATTATTTATAGAGTCCGTTTGTTGAGTCCATGATTCAATTCTGATCCAACTCTTCCTTGGTAAACGAGTTTGATTGTAACTCAACTTCCTTCCTCTATTTCTGTCCTAGCTGCAATCAACTTTTATCTTCTCTTATCAATTTGCAACCTTTTCGTATTAGGAGACATTCTCTTAGTTCTTTGATACTTAGCAATCACTGATATCTCCTAGACTTGTACGATTCGTGATCCAACTGCTTCATTCAGAAGTGTATGCTATGATGGACCTGGTTCAACTGGAAACCTTTTGTCAATCTTCAATACCCATTCAGTGACATGGTGTCACGACCCAAATCCTAATTCGGGTCGCGATGGTGCCCAACAACGGGGTTAGGCAAGCCAATATAGAAAAAACTAGATGATATCCCCTTGCCCGTCTGATCTAAACATGTCGGAAATCACTAATTTTAAATAGTTAACATAATGCTAGCATGATACGACATAAACCTCATAATAATATAGGAAGGCGCGAGGCCAAACCGAAGCACATATATAGATACATAGCCCAAACCCAAAATACAAATTGCGTGTGTGCCAGGAACTAGTGTCACGAGTGTCACGGGCAACTACTGAATATACAAAGACTACAATATATACAGAGTCTCAGTCTGAATGAAATGGACAGAGAATATAACAAAAGAACTCCAGGGTGCTGCTGGTAAAGTCGCCAAGAAAGCATCTCACCGTGAAGTATGACCACACTATCAATATCTAGCACCGACCTGATAATCAGACGTACCAGCCTCCGGACCTGTATAGTCAAGTACAGAAAAGAGAAGAAAGTATAGCATGAGTACATAACTAAATATGTACCCAGTGAGTATCCTGTCTAATCTCGAAGAAGTAGTGACGAGAGGTCGACTCGATACTCACTAAGGTCTAACAGTAATAATAATACACAAGATATAAGGAAAGCAGTAGGCAAGTAAGACAAGTAAACATCGAAATGCATCAATATGAGGTATCCAAACACGGTTGAAATCAAGCAAGTCATGTATCCGCCGTGGTGTACGACCCGATCCCATAGTGTAATCACTCTCATCACTCTGCCGTGGCGTACGGACCGATCCTATCGTACAGTCACTCTCATCACTCCGTCGTGGCTTACGGCCCGATCCCATAGTGTAATCACTCTCATCACTCCGTCGTGGCGTACAAACCGATCCCATAGTGTAATCACTCTTATCACTCCGCCGTGGCGTACGGCCCGATCCCATAGTGTAATCACTCTCATCACTCTGTCGTGGCGTACGGCCCGATCCCATAGTGTAATCACTCTCATCGCTCCGCCGTGGCGTATGGCCCGATCCCATAGTGTAATCACTCTCAGCACTCCGCTGTGGCGTACGGCCCGATCCCATAGTGTAATCACTCTCATCACTCCGCCGTGGCGTACGGCCCGATCCCATAGTGTAATAACTCTCATCACTCCATTGTGGCGTACGGCCCGGTCCCATAGTGTAATCACTCTCATTGCTCCGCCGTGGCGTACGACCCGATCCCATAGTGTAATCCAAGAACAATGGAAAGGAGTCAAGTACCACTATCCTTTAGATGAAACATTACCAATCACAACAGAAGCATAGAGCATATTTACATTATGACAGGGGAAAACAATGAACATGTTGTGGCCTAACTACCCGGACAAGAATTAATAGCCACTACGTACGGACTTTCGTCACTTGGTGCGTACGTAGCCCCCAAACAAGTACACATAGCATTTAAAGTTACCTAGGGGGACAATTCCCTCTTACAAGGTTAGAAAGGAGACTCACCTCGTGACGATATCACCCCTCGGATCAAGGATGCGCCCGAATCTCCGAAATCTACCCTCGACGGCTCACAACTAGCCAAACATGGTATAATTGATTCAATTTCAGTTCCAAGAAGGAGATTTAACAAGAAATCCTAAAATTAAGCATTCTTGAAGGTTTCTGGAATTTCGACCCCGGGCCCACACGTTCGGATTTCGAAAATTCTTAAAGGAATCAATTAACCGGAGTCTAAGGATCATAATTATGCAAGTCCTTGCTAGAATTCATGGCAAAAATGAATAATTCATAATTTCCCAAAATCCCTAAATTTCTATCAATTTCTATGAATTTTTAGGATAATTAGAAGGGAATTTCATTAGGAATTGATGTTAAAATCATGAAAACTAAGTAAGTAACTTACCTTAATGACAATGGTGGAACACCCTCTTGAAATGCTCTCAAAACCTTGAGGAGGAAGATGACAAAGGAGGAAAAATGGGATGGGTCCCGTATTAAAATACACTGCCCAGCTGCTTGTACTATGCGATCGCAGCTGGTCCAGTGCGTTCGCACAGGGCAATTGCCCAGGGCCCTCAAGAAGCATAGTGCGATCGCAGCTGAAGGTTGGCGATCGCAGAGAGTAGCAGGCAGGGGGGTAGGCAGCTTGTGTGATCGCGGGGGTGAGGGCTGCGATCGCGGAGAACAAAAAAAGGCACAGTCAAAGCACACCCTGTGCGATCACGGATAGACCTGTGCGATCGCACAGATCATTTTTCCCACCCCAGGTCCAACCTCTTGTGCGATCGCAGCTGATTGCCTGCAAACGCACTGAAGAAAACCAGATAGAAAAATTCTGGTGTTTTGGAATTAACTCCGAGGGGTCCGAAACTCACCCGAGCCCCTCGGGACCCCATTCAAAGACACCAACAAGTCTGTATTCATGATATGTACGCTCGAACTTCCGGAACATGGAAAACAACAACGAAACTCAATATTCAATCCCAAAACCAAATTGAATCAACTTAAGAACTTAAGAAATTCTAGAATTCACTTCAATGCGCCGAACGGGTCTATACTACTCGTAATGACTTCAAATTTTGCAGACACGTCATAAATGACATAACGGAACTATTCCCGGTCTTGGAATTGCATTCGGACCTCGGTAGCATAAAATCACATTCCAAACCAAATTTCAAGTTCTATGAAAATCCTCAGAACTTCACTAACTCTAAATTCCCCATTTTGATCCGAAACCCGTCAAATCAAGTCCGTTTCTTACCAAATTTCAAAGATAACTTAAATAACACATATTGAACCTGTTCCGGGCTCCGGACCCATAATACGGACCCGGCAGCACAGGTTTCACATCAAGGTTCATTTTCATAAGCCTTTATTATTTTCAGAAAACAATTTTCTTAAAAATTCATTTCTCGGACTTGGGTCCTCGGAATTTGATTCCGGGCATACGCCCAAGTCCCATATTTTTCTACGGACCTTCCGGGACAGTTAGATCACGGATCCGGTTCCGTTTACCAAAAATGTTGACCAAAGTCAACTTTATTTAATTAATTATCATAAATTCAACTCTTTATCAAGTTTCCACATAAAGGCTTCCCGGCTACGCGCTCGGGCTGCGCACGCATGTCGAGGTGCGATTTACGGAGGCTTTCGGGGGCTCGGAACACAGTCATAATTAAATTTACATAAGATGACCCTTTTGGGTCATCACAATCTCCCCCTCTAAAACAAACGTTCGTCCTCGAGCGGACGTAGCATCGTACCTGGAGTGCTAAATAGGTGTGGATACCTGCTCCGCATGTCCTCCTAGGACTCCCAGGTCGCCTCATCGACTGGTTGGCCCCTCTACTAGACCTTAACCGCAGAAACTGTCTTGGACCTCAACTGGCGGTCCTGCCTATCGATAATAGCAACTGGCTCCTCCTCGTAGCCCAACTTCTCATCTAACTGAATGGTGTTGTAATCAACCACATGCGAGAAGTCGGCGTCATACCTCCGAAGCATGGATACGTGAAAAACTGGATGAATTCCTGATAAGGCTGGAGGTAAAGCAAGCTCATAGGAAACCTCTCTGATCCGCCTCAACACCTCGAAAGGGCCTATGAACCTGGGACTCAGCTTGCCCTTCTTCCCAAATCTCATGACGCCCTTCATCAGAGAAACCTTCAACATAACCTTATCTCTCTCCATAAATGCTATATCACGTGCCCGCTGATCTGCGTAGCTTTTCTGTCTAGACTGAGCCGTGCGGAGCCTCTCCTGAATAACCTTCACCTTCTCCAAGGCATCTCTCACCAAATTTATTCCATATAACTTGGCCTCGCCAGGCTCAAACCACCCGATAGGAGAACGACATCGCCAACCATATAAAGCCTCAAATGGAGCCATCTCAATGTTGGACTGATAACTATTATTGTTTGCAAACTCTGCCAAAATCCAATACATGAGTCGGGTCACCATGATACCACCTCAACATAAGATAGATCCTTGTCCAACTGGACTGAGCTGAAATCCAATACATGAGTCGGGTCACCATGATACTTCCGGAGCATAGAAACGTGCAACACAGGATGAACTCTTGCTAGGCTGGGAGGTAAGGCAAGCTCATAAGCAACCTCCCTAACATGCCGCAATATCTCAAAAGGACCAATGAACCTCGGTCTTAGCTTGCCCTTCTTCCCGAATCTCATGATGCCCTTCATAGGCGATACCCGAAGCAAGACTCGCTCTCTAACCATAAATGCTAAATCACGAACCTTCCGGTCTGCATAACTCTTTTGTATGGACTCGGTTGTGTGAAGTCTATCCTGAATAATCTTCACCTTATCCAGGGCATCCTATACCAAATTTGTACTCAACAATCGAGCCTTACCCGGCTCAAACCAACCCACTGGGGACCGACACCGTCTACCATAAAAAGCCTCATACAATTCCATCTGAATGTTGGAATGGTAACTATTGTTGTAGGCAAACTCCGCAAGTGGCAAGAATTGGTACCATGACCATCCAAACTCCATCACACAAGCACGGAGCATATCCTCAAGAATCTGAATCGTGCGCTCGCACTGCCCTTCCATCTGAGGGTGAAAGATTGTGCTCATCTCTACCCTAGTACCCAACTCCTGCTGCACGGCTCTCCAGAACCGTGATGTGAACTGTGTACCTCTATCTGAAATGATAGATGCTGGGATACCGTGAAGGAGGACAATCTCTCTAATATAAATCTCGGCCAATCTCTCTGAAGAATAGGTAGTCAACACTAGGATAAAATGAGCTAACTTAGTCAGAGATCCACGATCAACCAAATAGCATCGAACTTCCTCAAAGTCCGTGGAAGTCCAACTACAAAGTCCATGGTGATCTGATCCCACTTCCACTCTGGGATCTCTAACCTATGAAGCAAGCCACCCGATCTCTGATGCTCATATTTAACCCACTGATAGTTGAGACACTTGGCCACAAACCCAACTATATCCTTCTTCATCCTCCTTCACAAATAGTGTTGTCTTAAAATCCTGTTACATCTTCGCGGCACCCAGATGGATGGAATACCGCGAGCTGTGGGCCTCCTCAAGAATCATCTCCCTAAGCCCATCTACATTGGGCACACATATACGTCTATGTATCCTCATCACGCCATCATCACCAATAGTCACATCTCTAGCATCACCTCGCCGAACCCTGTCCTGAAGGACTAGAAGATGGGATCATCATACCAGCGCTCCCCGATACGGTCATAAAGAGAAGATCGAGCGACCACACAAGCCAATACTCGGCTAGGCTCTGAAATATCAAATCTCACGAACTGACTGGCCAAGGCCTGAACATCCAATGCTAAGGGCCTCTCAACTGCCGCAAGATATGCCAAACTCTCCTCCCGGCGACTCAAGGCGTCAGCCACTACATTGGCCTTCCCCGGGTGGTACAATATAATGATATCATAGTCCTTAAGTAGCTCCAACCACCTCCGCTGACGCAAATTAAGGTCCTTTTTCTTGAACAGGTGATGCAAGCTCTGGTGATCTGTGTAGATCTCACAAGGAACACCGTACAAATAATGACGCCAGATCTTCAAGGCGTGAACAATAGCTACTAACTCGAGTTCATGTACAGGATAATTCTTCTCATGAACCTTCATTTGTCTAGATGCGTAGGTAATCACCCTACCGTCATGCATCAACACCGCTCCGAGGCCAATCCTCGAGGCATTGCAATAGACAGTGTAAGACCCCGAACCTAAAGGCAACACTAATACTAGGGATGTAGTCAAAGTTGTCTTGAGCTTCTGAAAGCTCTCCTCATACTCCTCGGTCCCCTGAACGGAGCACCCTTCTGGGTCAGCCTGGTCATAGGTGCTACTATAGTTGAAAACCCATCTACAAAGCGACAGTAGTACCCCACCAAACCAAGGAAATTGTGGATCTCCATAGCTGATGATGGTCTAGGCCAACTCTGAACTACCTCCACCTTATTCGGATCTACCTTGATCCCATCACAAGACACTACATGGCCCAATAATGCCACTGAATCAAGACAAAATTCACACTTAGAAAATTTTGCATACATTCTCCCTCAAAGTCTGAAGCATGGTCCTTAGGTGTTGCTCATGACCTTCCCGAGACCGGGAATATACCATAATGTCGTCAATAAATACAGTGACAAAAGAATCAAGATAAGGCCGGAACACACTGTGCATCAAATCATAAAGGTTGTTGGGGCATTGGTCAGCCCAAATGACATGACAAGAAACTCATAATGACCATATCTGGTCCTAAAAATAGTCTTCGTGATATCCAGCTCCCGGATCTTCAACTGATGATAGCCAGAACGCAAGTCAATCTTGGAAAACACCCTGGCACCTCTAACTGATCAAACAAATCATCGATACGAGGAAAATGATACATGTTCTTCACTGTAACCTTGTTCAACTGCCGATAATCGATACACATATGCATAGAACCATCTTTTTTCTTCACAAACAAGACCGAAGCACCCCAAGATGATACACTAGGCCTAATGAAACCCTTATCAAGAAACTCCTGCAACTGCTCCTTCAACTCCTTCAACTCAGGAGGAGTCATACGGTAAGGAGGAATAGAAATGGGTTGCGTGCCCGGCAACAAATCAATGCCAAAATTAATATCTCTATCGGGTGGCATGCCCGGAAGATCAACTGGAAACACATCAGGGAAGTCCCTCACTACTGGAACAGACTCAACTGTAAGGGTATCAATACTGAAATCTCTCACATAATCCAAATACGCATCACCCCCCTTCTCGACCATTCGCTGAGCCTTAAGAAACGAAATGACCATGCGGGGAGTATACTCTAAGGCACCTCTCCACTCTAATTGCGGTAATCCTGGCATAGCCAGCATCACGGTCTTAGCGTGACAATCAAGAATAGCATAATGGGGCGACAACCAGTCCATGCCCAATATAACATCAAAATCTACCACACTGAGTAATAACAAATTGGATATAGTCTCAAAACAACTAAGAGAAATCAAACACGACCGATATACACGGTCCACAACAAGAGAATCTCCCACATGAGTAGATACATAAACAGGGGAACTTAAAGAATCCCGAGATACCCCTAAATATGGAGAAAAATAAGAAGACATGTATGAATATGTAGAGCCCGGGTCAAATAATACGGATGTATCCCTATGACAGACAGGAACAATACCTGTGATGATTGAATCGGATGCGACAGCCTCTGAACAGGCTGGAAGGGCATAGTACCTGGCCTGACCTCCCCCTCTAGGGCGACCTCAACCTCCCTGACCTCCACCGCGAGCCGCTTGAGTAGGTGGAGCGGCAGATGGGGCTGGAAGAATGGCTGGAGGACCCGGTGGGGCACGTGGAAACTGATAAGTATGTGGAGGTGCACCCCTCCTGACTCTGGGGCAATCCCTAACCATGTGACAAGTATCTCCACACTCAAAACAACCCCTCGGAGGACGCGATGGCTGAGACTGACTAGGACATGGCCTGCTGGACTGGCCGGTAATAGCACCTCGAGCAGGAGGCTGGATGTTGGCAGTGCATAATAAGGCTCCTGAGGTCTCGGAGGAGCTGGAACACCGTTGGCTTCTGGAAGAGCTGAATGAATGGGGAGACTCACAAAACCCCTACCATGGCGTGCTGCTGGCCCATGAGATCTTGAAAAATGACCAGTCTCTCGAGACCTCTTGGCCTCTCTCTCCTCTCTGTCGCAGGAAAACATGCCCTCCACTCTCCTGGCAATACTCACTACCTGGTGATAAGTGATATCCATCTCCAACTCCCTGTCCATACTGGTCCGAGTACTGGGGTGGAGTCCCTCAATGAAGCGATGAACCCTCTCTCTGACTGTGGCAACCAAAGTCGGTGCATGCCGAGCTAGCTCACTGAAACAGACTGCATACTCCGACACAGTCATAGTACCCTGGCGCAGCTGCTCAAACTCTGCGCGCCAAGCATCCCTGAGGCTCTAAGGGACATACTCACGCAAGAACATCTCTGAGAACTGAGTCCAAGTGAGTGAGGCTGCCTCGTCTTGACTACTCAACTCATAGGCACGCCACCACTTATATGTCGTTCCCCTCAGCTGGAAAGCGGTGAAAGAAATACCACTCATCTCCACAATACCCATAGTGTGGAGAATGCGAAGACACTCCTCAAGAAAACCTTGAGCATCATTTAAAGCTAGTCCGCTAAGAATAGGTGGGTGGTACTTCTTGTACCTCTCAAGACTAAGTTGCTCTGCCTCAGAAGCATCTACCCTGGTCTCATGCTGAACCGGAGCCACTAGGGGCATAGGAATAAACTCTGGGGCCTGATCAATCCGGACCCTCTACTCAGGAGTGCGGGCTGCGGGAGTTTGTGCCCCTCCCCCAGTCTGAGACGTAGCGGGAGTTATCGGAAGCATTCCATTCTGAGGTAAAGTGTTGAACATGCTCATAAACTGAGCAAAAGTTTCCTGGAGGGCTAGAGTAGCAATAGGAACCTCCGGTGCCAGCTCTCCAGCTGGAGCTGCTGGGGGCTCCTCTGCCGCAGCTCTCGCAGGTGCTCGGGATGCACTGTGTGGTCGTCCTCTACCCCGGCCTCAGCCTCTGGTGGATCTGGAAGGGGGCTCGGGTGCTTGATCGCCGGTCCTCCCGGTACGAGTCCTCACCATCTGTGAGAAAGAATAGAATAGAAATTTTAGAATTTTGATGTCAATAACTCGCTCGACAAGGAAATCAAAGAAGTATGATTGTTCTTAACAGTTACATAGCCTCCCAAAGATAAGTATGGACGTCTCTGCACCGATCCACGAGACTCTAATAAACTGACTTGTGACTCACGACTCCTATGAACCTATAGCTCTGATACCAACTTGTCACGACCCATTTTACCCCTCCGAAAGGTGTCGTGACGGCACCTAGTCTCTACGACTAGGTAAGCCTATTATTGCGGAAAGTGAAAAGAAACATAAAGATAAAAGCCAAAACGGTATAATTTAATAAGCAAGGATAGTGTCACTCGGCATATACAATAACATCACTCCCAAAACCTGGAATGTCTCCAATCACAAGCTTCTATAAGTCTAAATTTTCTCTATACAAAATGTCTGAAGATAACAAGGGAAAATATCTACCCGGGAGAATAAAAGGGGACTCCGAGGTCTGCGGACACGAGCAAAAGTACCTTGAAGTCTCCTCAATCAGGAAGCATGCACTAAACTCGAGGCTGATAGCTCGTACCTGGATCCGCACACAAAAAACATGTGCAAGAAAGGGCATGAGTACACCACAATAGTACCTAGTAAGTGCCAAGCCTAACCTCGGTCGAGTAGTGACGAGGTCAGGTTAGGTCCCTACTGGTGTAAATATAAAGAACTAAAAACAACAAGAGATATAAATATATTCTACAGTAAAATAGTTAAGGAAGTCTAGAGTAATAAAAGTGAAGAAGCTCTCATCTCAGAACAAAAGAAATACAACAGGGAAATCTCCCAAGATACCGTCCCATAGTCCCGAATTAATTATGCAGTAAATAGGGATCTCCTGGAATACGTCCGTTGTCCCAAAACAAATATGCAGTGTTGGAGGATCTCCTGGAATACGTTCGTAGTCCCAAAGTAAATATGCAAGACAGGGGGATCTCCCGGAAT
The DNA here is from genome assembly GCA_005239495.1 of Nicotiana undulata. NCBI lineage: Eukaryota > Viridiplantae > Streptophyta > Magnoliopsida > Solanales > Solanaceae > Nicotiana > Nicotiana undulata. The sequence continues at coordinate 54,168 of ML267056.1, read as the reverse complement.
ATGTCCGTAGTCCCAAAATAAATATACAGTGCTGGGTGATCTCCCGGAATACGTCCGTAGTCCAAAAGTAAATATGCAGTTCAACAATGACATGGCAGTTACAACATCGAAATGTACAGTTCAGACTAAATGCAACCAAGGAAAAGGAATCTACCTAAACATGTTGCACATAATTTGAAATAGACAGTCAAAACACGTAGGCATGCTTTCCTAATCTAAACACGTTAATTAAACATAATAGCGTAGTTCAACCAAAGAAAACAATTTATGATTTAGAAGAAAAATGGGATTTTACAACAATAGCCCGTGTACGTACTCGTCACCTCACGTACACGGCGCTCAAACACCAAACAGTACCAAACATCCTAAGGGAAAGTTCTCCCACACAAGGTTAGGCAAGCCACTTACCTCGAACCGCTCAAATCAATCTGAAACCACACTCTTGCCACGCGTATACAAATCTGAATGGCCGAAATCTAATCAAATCAATTGCATAATGTAAATATAACTACAAGTAACTACTTTAGCTAATGAATTCGAAGCTAAGGATGAAAATAGGAAAAATGCCCAATAAGTCTCTCCGGGCCCACGACTCAGAATCAGATAAAAGTTACCAATTTAGAATACACATTCACTCATGAGATCACTTGCACAAAAATCATCTAAATCTGATGTCTAAAACCCACTCAAAACTCAGAAATTCGATTGGGGAACTTTCCCCCCATTACCTACATTTCTCACCCAATTCCCTTGATTAAATGAGAGAAAACTACAATAGATTAATGCAATAAAATCAAATTCGAGTAAGAAATTATTACCTATAAGTTTCCTCTTAAAATCTCTCAAGGAATCGCCTTCTCCCGAGCTCAAAAATAAAAAATAGAGTGAAATTAACTAACCCTCAATTTTGTCCCCTTTTCTGCCCAGCGATCTTTGCACATGCGGCTACCCTTCGCACCTGCGGAAAATCCATCGCAGGTGCGGAATTCACTAAAAGGGACATGTCCGCATCTACAGAAATGAGGTTGCTCCTGCGCGTGCGCGCCTGCGGAGCTTTGTCCGCACCTGCGGGTCCTCAGTCCCACCTGCGAGCCTTGTGCGCATCTGCGGGCATCGCATCTGCGGAACCTCCTCGCACCTGCGACCCAGGGACAAACTCCCAACTCTCGCACCTGCGACTTGTTCTACGCGCGTGCGTGTCCGCTCCCCTGGTCTCCTTTCCACAAGTGCGTCAGAAAATCTTCAGTAATGGACTAAGTTCAAAAATTCATCCGTTAAGCATCCGAAACATACCCGAGGCCCCCGACACCTCAACCAAACATACCAACCCATCTTATAACACCATATGAACTTAGTCAAGCCTTCAAACCACATCGAACAACATCAAAAGCATGGATTAAGCACGGATTCAAGCTTAAGGAACTTTGAATTTTCCAAATTCTACAAACGACGCCGAAACATATCAAACCTTGTCCGAATGACTTTAAATTTCACACACATGTCACAAATGACACTACGGACCTATAGCCACTCTCGGAATTCCATTCTGGGCTCGATATCAAAATTTTCACTACCGGCCGAAATCGCCAAAAATCTAACTTTTGCCAATTCAAGCCTAAATCTACTACGGACCTCCAAAACACATTCCGGACGCGCTCCTAAGTCCAAAAGCCGGAGCTAACGGAATCGACATAATTCTATTCGGAATCGTCATCACACGGTTCTGACTACGGTCCAAATTCTAAGACTTAAGCTCTCATTTAGGGACTAAGTGTTCAAAACACTCCGAAACTCACAACCAATCATCCCGACAAGTCACAAAAGCAAAAATAGATATGGGAAAAGCAATTATTAGGGGATCGAGGCTCTAACTCTCAAAATAACCGATCGGATCGTTACACTAGTAGACATTGTTTAATTTCATCTAATTCTTTTATTCCTTACTAATGTTCTGACTTTTTGGTCTCATGAACTTTAGTTTTCTGGGATCTTTTGAAGAATAATATTCTAAATAATATCAGTAGCTTGTTTTGTTAATTTTGTTAGAATTTATATGAATTTAATTGCTTCATATATTTACAAGACATAATTGGTGAAAAGTTAGTATAATGAGATTTTCTGAAATTATTTTTATGAGTTATTCTTGATAATTTAATATTTAAAATAATTAAGGTTATTTTAGTAAATTCATCAGTTACAGTACAATGCGATATAGTCAAAGTAAATAATAAAAATATTATTTAATAATAGCATAGAATATAATTTATCCAAATATTATATTCATAATGATATAATGCAATACAGTACAATACAATACATTTATAAAAAGATAGTAACGAAGATCCAAACATAGTGTTAGATAACTGTGTGCTGCTGTAACTTATATTTCCACTTTTCGTTTTTCATTTTTTCTCAAATTGTTTGCCTTTCTGGTCTTCACTCTTTCAAGTGCGACCTCATTTTTTTATCTACTATAAAAGCAAAACATATAGCTATAAGGAGGAAGAAGAATTAATCCAAATGACCACACACCCAATCGTTTGAATAAAAATAGCTCACAAATGTATAATATACTTATAATTAATTTATAATATATGCATATATATAATTAATGTATAATTTATGTTGTATCAATAAATTTTTGCATCGAGAAAAATAAATAATCAAGACTGAAAAATTGTGTAACAAATATAGTACTTAATTTCAATAAATGAAAGTGTCACAATCTCTATAGTATTCTTCAAGAATATAAGCTATCTTGATAAACTTGATTTTGGTTTTGTTTCAACGGCTTGTAAAGCTTGATTTTGAATCTCTTTCATGAGCTCGAAATTGGATTTGATCAGGAACAAGTAATTTGATCTTGAACGCCTTGGTATTTGATTTGGCTCCGTACTTGATCTTGAACTTGAACGTGTAGCTTGTAGAAAATTTGCGGTGTTTGATCCACGAGCTCTCTGTTTGCTTCTTGTTATCATTTCTGGTGTTTACTAGCTTTATGAAGACCTCTATTTATAGTGGTAGGGAGTAATGTGGCTCTGCGAATTGATTGGTTCGTTTAAACTGACCAATATCATCTAGACACTTGGCATGATTTAATTGGCTTGGATTGCCACGTCACTTGACACGTCGCATGATTTTATTGGCTCGTTCTTTTGACCTGGCTTGCTACATCACTTGACACGTGGCATGAGTCAGGGCTTTAAGACGGGTTAATAGCTATTTGGACCTTGAGCTACTGAAATGGGCTTATCATTTAATTTGTAGACCAATTAAATGGACTAGTCCAACACATATAATGGATTTAAATAATTAGCTCAACCTAACCACAATATTTGTTTGGACTAATATCTTGAATTTAATATGGTCCAAATTATTTTATGAATTTAAATACGATAAAATCTAAATGCTTACACATGAATACCAGTTAATAAAAGTAAACATTGAACTTGACCGATTATTTGTATAAAAATCCGAGGAAAATAGCAGTAGCTTTGTTCGTCGAATTATTGTCTTTGATGAACGTCCATTAAACTGATCATATTCAATATTCAATTAAAAACCAAATATGTGATTTTGGTCCTTTAGCTAGTGGAAGTTAAATATTAAAACAGATCTGTTTATCAAAGCATAATTAGAGAACAAAGCATAGAGACGGAGCTACCGTTAATTTGAAGAGGAGTCAATTGACATCCTTTCAAGTTACAACGCTGCCTCGTACAAATACAATGGATTTTAGCTATTCATTTCGTTTTTCGAAATGATAATCCCGGCAGACGGCAGTACCACTGCTACCATCGCCACCAACAGCTTTAACCTCTGTTTCCATTAATATTTCAGTTATCATTGCTCTATCAACAGCGAAGTTGGGCGAAATCATCTCGGAGATTACGGACACCTGAATTTTCTTTTATCTTTGTGAGTACATTTTTTGTTAATATTCTAATTTCTGGTCCATTTTTGTTATTTCTCCGTGATTTATTAAAGATATAAAAGCCCTGATAAATATTAGTCTGACTCAATGTTGAGGAGTGAATAGTGGGAAATACAGTTCACATTTTTTATGGTATCTCGAAAGTCAACAGTCTTCCTCGCTCCACTGGGATCCACGTTACCTGGCCCTCTCTATAAAGGCAAAGAACAGTCACTAGAGACAGAGAACGTGTAATCAACTGTGGAGCAATAATTGATTCAAAGAAAAAGGCATTATATTTTCATTTGGGTTTGTTGTTGGATGATATTTTGTTCTTTCTCAAAATTAAAAGGACCCTTTCTATCATTAAAGCAAAAAAAATTAAAAAAATTCAAGAAACTTAGCCCAAAGTAACAAGGAAAAACAAGCTAAGAGATATAGAGTGAAAGAGAGGAGAGATTCTTATTTCTTCCATGTATTCAAGCGTATACAATATAACTTCGCATCCTCTATTTATAGTATTACATAGAAGTATACAAAAGAATGTCATAAACATGACATTAAACATTTGAGATCATGAAGTAAAATCATGGGGAGATTATGAAGGTATGAGAGTTACAATCATAATGGTAAGAAGTAGTGAGAGGATAATGGAGAAGAGTAGTGAGAATTACTCTTTTATAAGTTATGGACATCCACTATTAGATAATTATTTATAACACTCCCCCTTGGATGTTCATAGATAATGTGCCCCATTAATATCTTACTAAGAAAAAACCCTCTGGGAAAAAATCTTAGTGAAGGAAAAAGAGTACACATATCATGTAATATGCATTACTTGCTGCCTCGTTAAAAATCTTGCCAGAAAAATCCAGTGGTATAAAATTTTAGCTAAGGAAAAAAGAGTACAATGCGTATTTGTCTTCCCCTGATGAAAACATCACTTTATTTTCCGGAGACGACGAATTCCAAGTTTGACAACATCTATAATGTTGAGACAGTCAATGCCTTGGTGAATTATTCCGCCAAATTATCACTTGAACGAATTTGTTGAACATCTATTTCATCATTCTGTTAAAGATTGTGTCTGAAAAAGAACTTTGATGAAATATATGATTTATTGTGTCCCATTCAATATATCCTTCTTTCAATTGAGATAAACAAATATCATCGCTTTCACTATTATTGGAATCTTCTCTTCAAGGAAAAGCCACACATCTATTTTGTGTTGAGTCACTTGCTTTATCAGTTGCTGGTATATTGACATGGCTTGGATAAGTATCAACAATTGACTGCCTTGTGAAATAATAATATAGCAGTACTCTCACATACAAATGGATTGTTTGAAGAACAAACTTCAGGAAAATGCGTGCATTTGCATAACCAACAAAATCTTGGCACTATTTGTTAGAATAAACAAATCTATATCAAGGATTCCTTTTGCAACATAATCCTAATAGTATTCCAATATATCCAAATAGGAGTAAAATTATATCTCGCTAGAATATTTTTATATTTATCGTTCTAGCAAGATACATTAGTGCACCAATTGCACTAGACATAAAAACAAATCACATACGTCATGATTGGTTTAACCCACATAAGGATTTGATGAAGCTTTATTTAATAAGTTTCTTAGGAACCTTACTATGCTTCAGAACAATGTAAATCCTTCAAGAATTTTCATTATATGTGTATCAAGTTTTTCATGTATTGTCAAATTAAAATCTGAAAACGATTTCATCCATCACAGGATAATGTATCTCCATATAACTCATTCCAGGATACTTACGAAAAATCTTGTGCCAACTTTACATTTTTCAGGTGAAGTCAGTTTTCATTGCGCATTTTTCATTTGGTCAATCATTTATCTGCCCAAATTCATGACAGATTTGAGCTCAAGATCCTCGTCAATATTAATAATACTGAGCGCTACATTATATCAACAATATCATCGATGATCATTTTACATCGGTTCCATCATCACACAATAAAAACATAACTTATCGATATCTCATTAGTTTCAGGTACCTGAGCCTCTTCCATGAGGTCTTATAGAAAGTTATGTCGTGGTGCTCTTCTGGAGTACTTTCCTCCTTATTATGACCATCTTGATCATTTGCTCCACTCCTTCTTCAAGGATTTTTATCTCTGGAACCGATTTGTCTATTACGCTTCATGTGTGCCATAAACTATGTCCATCATGGGCGTTATGCTATTTGGAGCATTAGTAGCTGAAATATGACATTTAGCTAGGTCAGTAAATGCGTCTGCCAATATTTTGCAAATGAATTATCACTTGAACCTCAAGTTCACATTTTCTTCTATAAGGAACAAGATGTATTCATGATAATACATTCCACGTATCACTTTTTCAGCTTCCCATTTTCTCCCCCTAATGTTGGGATCACCAACACATTTCCCAAGCTTCTCTAGGAACTCATTTTTGTGCATTGTGGTGGGATAAGTAAATCATATAGCACATCTACATTTCTAAATAAAACTTATTTGGTTCCTGACCCTGAACCAATTGTGATAGGGATAATTTTTCATAACTTGTTGGCTAGATGCGTACAAGTGTTGTTGTATATTAAATAACACATCTCATACCAAATTTCTATTTGGGAGTTTTGTTCTCATAACCAATGGTTTAGCTTAATTGGAGGCATACAGTTTTTGCTAAACCAACTTGGATTTAAACCAGCATTATCAAGATAGATCATCATAATTTATATTCTGGAATTGTGCTCTAATAATTTGAGCAAGCAACCTTGCAAAAGCCAAATTGCAAGTTGATAACAAACGCACATGTGACCTTAGAATATATGCATCTATTAAAATCATATAATAGTAAAGGGTCCACATGAAAGCTGACTGGGCCCAGACATATATCACCTTTTATTCGTTCAAGAAATCAAGGAATTTAATTCCAACCTTAACTGGTATATCATGAGAATAAGCAACACAAGAGAATTCTTGAAGAACCTTCTATTTCTTCAATATATGCCAATGTGAATTCTCAATTAATTTTCGCATCATAATTGAACCGGTATGACCAACCAGTCATGCCAACTAATATTTGTTTCAGCAAACCTCTAGTTTACTTGTGGCATGTATTCCATCATCATGCTTATGCTTGTGTAGTACAAATAGAAGAAAAATCGGGTAACCTTTTGTATTTACCCGGTATGATTATAGTAATATGAAGATATTCAATCTTCCTTTCATTTATAGTCTCAATATGCCAACCACTTTGGCGAATACATTTGAAACTCAAAAAGTTTCTATTGAGACTTACTACAATATTAATGTCAAAAATAATTTCATTAATCCCGATAGTAACAAATTTGCTCTTCTGGAGCTCTAATTGATTTTGTACTACAAGATCTTTTATCACGCCATCCACATGATGAATGGCTCCTTCACGGATAAAATCATATCATAATAATTGTCATGGTCAAAATCATCATAAGCGAAATCTTTTCTTGCTTTACCTTTTCCTTTAATAACTTTTTATAAGCATGGCAAAATACTTTTTGGTGTACCATATGTACGCGACCAATGACATATTCATGTAATCACACTAACGTTCATTCTCTTTCTTTCACTCAAACCTCTCGTAGAGGTTAGTTGTGTGGTATTGATCTAATCATGCATTGCACGTCTTTATTCATTACTTTTATCACATATTGCTACATTCACCTTCGGGAATGAGTCTGCATTCTCAATGCTTATCATAAATTACATTTTCAACGAATGGACTATAATCATGTGAACGTGTCTCGTATTAATAGACCAAATTGATACATATTTCTTCACCTTTGAAGGACCACTTTGAGAACGTTTATTGTTCTCCTTTTTACAATTACCATGATGATGATTGTTATTAATTTGATCTTTGGCCCGGCCACATTCATTGGTCAACTACTTATCTTCATTTTGATTTATTATGCACCGCTATCACATTCACTTCAAGAATATAGCAAATCAAGTGGGACAAGCGTCATGCCTTTTCATGAAAAATATATTATTTTTCTTTAGCCATCATTATATCATCAATATGGTGCATTAGAACTCAAACCCAATGGCTTACCCATATAAAGGCATGTTAGGCCATAATGAGTTGAGACTTAAATCTAACTCGTATCATCATAGTGCACCAGGACTCAAACCCGATGTCTTACCCTTGTACAATGGCATAATAAGTCTAAGTGACTCTACCTTGTGCCTATCATGATATACTACTTCATAATAATCAGTTATTTTGCCCGAATTTTAATGAAAGTTCACATTGATTTTTTTCACGAACAACCACAATATCAAATATAAAGAAAATAAAAGTATCTTAGTTAAACAAAATTTATTTTGACCACAACATAAATTTAAATTCTTATTATTTTTTAAGATTAATTAGAAACCTTCTCAATAGTTAACAGTTCCATAATCTGGGCTTGCAAATTGTCAGAGCAGTACATATGGGAGATGATGTCAAGGCATCGCTATATGCTCTTGTTTGTCACTCGAAAGCAGGAACTCCATATGTATACATCTCCACAAATGAAACTAAATTGTTAGGTAACACAAATTAAACAAAGTCTTAAATATTAACTTAAGTTAATTGCAGAATTCATGACAACTAAAAAATGATACTCCGTGTATAACATAAGCAAACGCAACATTGATATAGCAATGAAATGCCCAGATTTTCACAGGCTCAACCAAATTGATTTAAGGAGATATAGAGTGAAAGAGATGAGAGATTCATATTTCTTCCATGTATTCAAGTGTATACAATATCACGTATCATCCTCTATTTATTGTATTACATAGAGGTATACAAAAGAATGTCATAAACATGACATTAAACAATTGAGATAATGGAGTAAGATCATGGGTAGATTATGAAGGTAGGAGACTTACAATCATAATGGTAAGAAGTAGTGAGAGGTTAACAGAGATAATAGAGAAAAGTAGTGTGTATTGCTTTTTTATGATTTATGGATATCCACCGCTAGATAATTATTTATAACAAAAAAAAAAGTTTTGGGAGATGGCAGATTCACCATGCGGTTGTCTCTAAACCTGTTTTATTATTGCGCAAGATTTATCTCGCAGCAGAAGCACATGCTTTACAATCTCTTAATTTAATCAACTCCTTTTGATTCTCGGTTCGAGCTCACAGATTTAAGTTATATACAGTGATAATGTAAATAACTTTTACACTATCATTGTAATGAAATATGTTATAACCTTTTACTTATTAAGTATTCATTTTAGGTTTTTGGTCAATATTTATTAAATAGAGTTACTTGTAAGTATGGGGTCCTCGCAAGTTGGAGAAAATGAATTGCCGGCCAATTCATGGAAATATATTAACCAGAAATGCTTTTAAAATATCCCCACCTACTCGAGATCTTGTTGCTTAAAAAAATCTATTAATTTATCATTCTGAACAAGATTCAACTGCTTCACAGTTGTTATGTGTATCATGTGTTGAATGATTATGAGCTTTAAAAGTCACCTTTTCTAAAAGTATATAAGAATAGAAATAAATGCCTCAAAAATCATTTAGTGGTTGATGTTACTGAAAAATGGGAAATACACAAGGAACCTATCTTCTCCTTTTTCTTTCCCTGATCATAGCTGCTTTATCATCTCAAGTTTATTGTGTTTCTACTGATTTTCCAATATTAGACAGACCAAATGAGTTACTTCCAGAAGAAAGAATTTTCCAACTTTTCCAAGAATGGAAACAGAAGCAGGGGAAAGTCTACAAGAATGAGAAAGAGGAAGAAATGAGGTTGGAAAAGTTTAGAAGGAATGTGAAGTATATAGTGGAAAAGAACTCAAAGAGGAAGTCAGATTCAGACCATTTGGTTGGTTTGACCAACTTTGCTGATATGAGTAATGAAGAGTTCAGGCAAGTTCATACTTCAAAGATAAAGATACCATTTGACAAGAGAAAGACTATTCAGATGAAGAATGTGGAAAAAAACCCAACTCCAGTTTATTGTGATGCTCCTCCGTCAAGGGATTGGAGGAAACATGGGGCTGTCACTGAGGTCAAGAATCAACAATTATGTGGTAAGATTGCTTATGATTCTTTTACAATTTTCAAATCAATCATGTTACCAATAGCTAAATGCTGTTCTAGTCAGCTGACCCTGAACCCTTGAATAGTATGGGCTGGGAATGAGGTTTTAGCTACTACCTTGTTGTTTATTTGTTGGAGGTGGTTGTGAAGTTTACACAATAAAGTACTGAGAAATAAAGTACTTCTGTTTAGTAGATCTCTGGATAGAGGAAAGGATAAACATAATGCTTTGAACATTCAATTGACAGAAACAAAAGGGTAATACAGTTGACTTAATTCTATTTCTCTCTCAGCTTATAGCGCATAAGAGTGCAGTCGATTCTATAATTTTATTTGCTTTCTGATAGAATTTGAAATTTTAACTTTGATAACTAGGTTCCACCTAAAAGACGTGCTATTTAATCTGCCTTCTCTGCACTTATGGAACTCAAAAAGAAAAATGAAGATATTGAATACCTTAAGCTTCAAGCTTGACTAGAACCTTGTTCAAAGTCCCAATAACTGTATTCCACTTTGCTCTAAAGAAATATATTTTCTTTTGTATGTCCTGGGTGCTTTCATTGCTTCGTATACCTGCACTTTGTTGGGGTTCAGTAAGTAGCATTGGATGCCGCGGCAAAGTTTGGCTGCCGACTCGAATAGGCAATGGGTGAGTTAAGTCTTCAAATTGGGCTATCTTACAATCTAAATAGACCCTTCGTTGGTTCAAGTGACAGGTCAACAATAATGCTACTACGGGAATTTCTTTCTTTGCAATCGTATAACAATTAACGAGTAATGCAGATGACATTTGATCTTTAAATGTATATTAGTGGAGTAATGTGTTTGATTTCTACTAAACATTTGCAGGAGCTTGCTGGGCATTTTCAGCATGTGGAGCCATGGAGGGAATAAATGCAATAGTTACTGGTGAACTTATTAGCCTTTCTGTCCAACAACTTATCGATTGTGATAATTCAACCAATTTGGGCTGTTACGGTGGATATATGGACCCTGCTTTTGAATGGGTGATGAATAATGGTGGCATTGATTCAGATTCTGATTATCCATACACTGCCTCTCAAGGCGCATGCAATATCACCAAGGCATATGATGATCAATTTCATATCAAGTCTTCTATCCATTTTCAAATAATATCCTTTTTTGAAAGAAAATCTTGATCTTTGTTCCTCAACAGGAGAACCAAAAGGTTGTAACAATTGATGGGTACCGAGATGTTCCACAGGAGGAAAGTGCCCTTCTTTGTGCTGTTGCTCAACAACCTGTTAGTGTGGGCATCGATGGATCGAGTGCTGATTTTCAATTGTATAGAGGGGTAATCCTTATCTCTTAATACCTTTTTTACATAATTCTTTGCCCTTTCTTCTCACAAGAATCCCAAAATATGTAAACTTTGTTTTTTTTCTATAATGGGATCAATGCAGGGAATCTACGATGGAAGTTGCTCTAGTAATCCAGATGACTTAAGCCATGGAGTACTAATAGTAGGATATGGTTCTGAAGGAGATGATGACTATTGGATAATCAAGAACTCATGGGGTACATCATGGGGAATGCAGGGGTATGGATATATAAGTAGGAACACTGATTTGCCATATGGGGTCTGTGCCATTAATTCATTGGCTTCATATCCAATGAATGAACTGGCTTCTGCACCATCTCCTTATCCGTCTCCAGCCATTCCACCAGCTCCCTCGCCATCCCCTCCACCCCTTCCACCGCCTTCTCCAAAACCAAGTGAATGTGGAAACTTGTATTATTGTCCAGAAGATCAAACATGCTGCTGTGAGTTGTACTTTTTTGGCATGTGCTTCATTCAAACTTGCTGTCCTCATAAAAATGGTGTTTGCTGTGATGGATCAGAATACTGCTGCCCCATTGAATATCCCATTTGTGATGTTTATGAAGGCCTCTGCCTCAAGGTATGCGTTTGTTATGTTATGTTACTTAAACTGATGGGTAAATGTAGCTTTTCGTTATTAAATAGGTTGCTTAGATTTTATTTTTTTGCTCCTTACCTCACGCTTAATAACATCCAAACCTGTAATAAGTGAATTTGTTTCATACAGGAGTCATAATAATTAGAAAGAAAATTTGAACAGTCTTGTTGGCTTTTGATGCCTATACCTCTTTCTTCTTTTATTTCTCTTTCAAACCTTTGTAAAAATTAGTCACCTCATATACCATAGAATTATAGATTGACTCTATGCATATCCTTAACCCAATATCTAGGACTTGATTTAGCAATATTTGCAAGAGATGATATTGGCATTTTAGAACGTAAGGAAATATTTGGAAGGAAGGGGGTTTAGGACCTTTTTTCTTTCCCTACTTGGGAAAGCCAGATGCCTAAATGCCTGGAAATGCTAGTCGGACATATCATCTGTATAATATCTGCTATTCCCTTCTCTAACTGTATGTACCAGGCCATGACCAAGGTCTTCTAACGAGAGCCCTTCATTCTTCGATGCATCAAGAGGATGCAAATCAGAATGAGCAACCTAACAACATCTTCTTCGATCTTGTATTTCAAGAAATCTGGAGTTCTTGCTTCAACGCCAAGACTCTCAACAAATTCACCTTCTTGGTGAATCCCTTAATCCTCCTCCTTTCTCCATTGCGACTGATGTAGTATCCTAGATAACACCTTCCATCCGAAATGAGTTTCAGTCAACATGAGGATGAAGGTTTCCAGGATTTGTAAGTAGGCACCCCTTCCAAGATCTTCATTAGAAGTAGTATGCATTAAACTTTTAAGTTTCATGGAGGCTTTGAGAGGTAGTTGGAGACAAGTTTTCGATGGTTTTTCTATCTCAAAGTTTCCAGAGGGAGCACAATAACTACTGGAGAGAAAGGTACAATGCCAAGGGAGTTAATGCTAGAGAACTAATAAGGTAGATCACTCATGAGATTTTGCTTGTACCAAAAAGTTGGGAGTTTAATCAACACACAAGGTTAAGAATCAATAAGTTCTGTTGAATATCTTCTTATTATTTTTATCTAAAAATTTCTATTCCTTATTGCAGAGGGTTCAAGACACTCTGGGAGTGGCAGCAAAGAAAAGAAGAATGGCCAAATACAAGTTACCATGGAGTACAAGCACTAAAGAAACAGAGGATAGGGACCAAACTCTGAAATGGAAGAGGAATCATGTTGCCCCAATGCTCTGAGATAAACAATTCTTGTCATGCCATTCAACATTTTCTTGAGAATAAATTTGGCTTTCTTGGAATTAAAGGACTGGAAAGAGAGTTATGTAGAATACTTGTAAGAAATTACTACATAAGAAGTAGTATTCTTCTTCATCTTATGCTGTAATTAGACGACTATGGCTCGAGTGTTATGCTGTGTACATTTTTGAAAAAGTTGTATTTTAATAGTACTTCTTATGTGGACTGTGACAACTGAGTAACTAAGGGTGTATAACTATGGGAGTACAACTGTTTCCAATTTTTAGCTGGTCAAATTTTATGTCGAGAAGAACTTATATTAGAAAAAAAAAATGGTATCTCATTTGTTTTGCACTGTCTTATACGTAAAAGGATTGAAGATATAGTAAAAGTTCATAGTGTGGACAATTACCAAACTGATCAAGTGTTACAGTAAAGTTCACTAGCGACCTCCAATTGCCTTGCAGACTACAACATAAAGTTGCATGAAGATGTTAATTATTATATGTAGTAGTCGATGAGTATTATTAGTTAAATTTGATTTTATTCGTTCATGAATTATTTATATTCATTTTTGTTGTGTGGCGGAGAATGAATGTGGGGGATACGCAAACACGTCTTTAGCTATGTCGAAAGTCAATCAAAAAGCTCCCTGCCCCCACCACGCTCCGCTAAAAAGAAAAGGAAAGTAAAGTTAATCAATGAGGAGACAAGTAATCATTCACCTATAGATATATTTCTTGATAAAAATTATAAATTGGTAATTTAATGAAAATAATAAATGATTTGCTATTATGTATTAAAATTTAGTGATAGTACTACCAATGCATGTAACTTAAAAGCCAAATCTATATAGCATCACAACCTTATGGCTCCACTATTATGTTGTTGTTTTTTATAATTATGGTTCAGCCATTAAGGGTGTGTTTGGTATAAAAAAAAATATTTTTTTGAAAAATAAGTAGTAATTTTATTTATTTTTTGGTGTTTGGTATGCAAATCAAGGAAAATAGTTTCTCAAGAGTATTCGTAAATAATTTTGATACAATAAACATGAGGCATAAACTTTCGAACCAACAACCTTCCGAACCCACAAATTTCATAAACTTCTAAACCGCAAAACTTTCGAAATCGTAAACTTTATAATTTCTAAACACGTAAACTTTNGTGCGGGTGGGGGGAGGGAGGGTGGGGTGGGGGTGCAGAAAAAAAGAAACAGAAATTTTAAAATTACAAAAAAAATAAAAATAAAAATAAATTTTGTCCGGAGTAGGGGTAGGGGGATGGTGGAGTGGGGGTGGGAGTGGGTGGGTGGTGACCGAAAAAAACCTTTTTTGAGAGAAGGCATGGGGTGGAGTTAGGTGGGTGGGTGTGAGGGGGTGTGAGGGTAAGGAATAGGGTGGAGAAAGTTGAGAAAGAGATTTGGAAAATATTTTTCCTTATCTTGATATGGAAAACATTTTCCTCCCACTGGAAAAAAATGAATTGATTAGGAAAATGTTTTCCAAAAAATTTAAGCCAACAAACATAAAAAAACTGAAAAACATTTTTTGAAAAATATTTTCCTTCGTACCAAACACACCCTAAGATTTGCCCATTTTTTAAATATGCACAGACATTCAATTTTAATCACTAATTTTGATTCTGTTATCTAAGGTTCAAGATTACTTGTCCTTTCAAGATATGGGTCCAAGAGAACTTTTAGTTTACTATACAAAACGACCCTCACAACTTTTGTGGAGAAACGTCTTACAGTCATTTTCGAAGAATATATAATACTTATACATACCAACATGCGTGCACATTTATGTAAGTATATATAATATATAAAAGTCAATTTTCCTGTCTTAATCTACAGTTGCAAATACTACTTGTTCCAATACACCAAAGACTTTATTTTGAGAAATTATTACTTTATTACTTCCTTCGGTTCGTAATAAGTGGTCAGTTTTCTTTTTTATTTTGGATTAAAATAAGTGTTCAGTTATGTAATCAAGAAAGAATTCAATTTGTTTTTACAAATAATTCCTACGTACATATACTTAAAAAGTTTTCTTACTCCTCACATTAAATATTTAATTAAGAATGTTTAGTCATAGTAAGTATTTTCGTATATAATTTAATATTTTTTAATGGACATGCTAAAAATAAATTGATCACTTATTTTGAACGAAAGGAGTAGTTAATTTGCCACGGTATTTCCAGCATGATCTGCCCCACGGAGTTAAAAAACAAGTGTCAGTTTTCCAGCCCGTACATAATTAGAATGCATTTATAATACCTACCAGAAAATGTGTTTTACATACCCACACGGCCACACCTACCACTCTACCAGTCCTCATCCTGCCTAAACAATTCCATCATTCGTCATTTTAAACCACAGTTAAAAAGCTAGTCACAGTTTTTCATGTGTTTCTCGAGCTAAGTTACTGGGAACCTTAAAGGTCATTTTTTCTAATGTTATAAATTAATGAGAGTAGGCATATATTATCACAAATTCATTAACTGGTTAGTGTTACTGAAAAATGGGAAGCACACAGATTCCCTATCGTCACTTCCTTCTTTTCCCACTTTTCTTGATCTTAGCTGCGTTATATTCTCAAATTTCTGCCTTTACTACTGATTTTCCAATACTAGACAGACCATCTGAGTTTCTTTCAGAAGAAAGAGTGTTCCAACTTTTCCAAGAATGGAAACAGAAGCATGGGAAAGTTTACAAGAATGAGAAAGAGGAAGAAATGAGGTTGGAAAAGTTTAAAAGGAATGTGAAGTATATAGTGGAAATGAATTCAAAGAGGAAGTCAGACTCAGACCATTTGGTTGGTCTGACCAAGTTTGCTGATATGAGCAATGAGGATTTCAAGCAAGTTCATACTTCAAAGATTAAGATACCCTTTAACAAGATAAAGACTATTCAAATGAGGAGTGTGGAGAGAAAGCCTTCAACAGCTTCTTGTGATGTTCCTCCATCAAAGGATTGGAGAAAACATGGGGCTGTCACTGAGGTCAAGGATCAATATCAATGTGGTAACCTTACTTGTGTTTTCTTGCCCTTTTTGATTCAATTATTTGATAATCTTACTTACGTTCTCTTGCTTAGAGTAACGCTAAATGTTTGGATAGTCGATTTGGAGAAATTCCCCTCCTTTTTCTTGGTAACTTCCTTAGCTTAATGGTTAGATGTGGTTGTGAAACTTACAGCATAAAGTATCTGACAGAAAAAAAATAAAAAGATACATGTTTCTGGTAGATTTTTGGTAGAGAGGAAAATAGTGAGTACAATGATTTGATTAGGCTATTGACAGAAACAAATGGTAGTTATGTTTTCCTGCATTGGCCACAAGGGTGCATTCATTCTATCATTTTTTATTTCATGATTTTCATAGAAGAAACATTGATAACTAGGTCATATCTGAAAGATATGTTATTGAATCTATCAAGTTTTCGCTCGGTTTCTTTAACTAAAAAAGGCGACAAAGATAGTGAATACTTCTTTAAGCTTTAAGCATGACTGTAATCGACACAAAACCACTATTTCTACTCTGTTCAGCAGATGTGTATCTTCATTTAGATATAGCTAGATGTTGTGTATAGGTATATCCCATTGCATTTTATATATGTACATTATTGGGTATACAAAAATGTTGGTAAAAGATGGGCTGGTTTACACTCCACTCCATACATGTTTTACTGCTAGGCATTATGAAATCCAGACAAGGAACTTAGTGAGTTAAATCTGCAAATTTGTCTTACCTACAGTCTTCATAGGAATTCTTGTTGGCTCAAGTCACAAGTTAATAGTACCAAAAGGTCCAGAACTCTATGGGACATTGTCCTTCTTTGCAATATTACTACAATAACAGAAGAGGTGGAGCTAGGTGTTGGCAAGGGGGTTCAATTGAATCCCCTTTACCGGAAAATTATATTGCGTAAATAGGGGAAAATGATTTGTTTTTGTTAACTATAAACTGTTGACTCTCCTTGACGCAAGGAAATATTCTAGCATTGTGTCAAAGGAATTACCAAAAATTGCTTTAGATAATCCTAGGTGTAACATTCTAATAATTTTTTGAATCCCCTCGTATGTATTCCTGGCTTCGCCATAAGGGATCAATAAGATGGCATATGCAGTTATCTACATCATTGGAGAGGAGCACTATATTTGATCTCGTCATAACTTTTGCAGGAGCTTGCTGGGCATTCTCGGCGTGTGGAGCAATGGAGGGAATAAATGCAATAGCCACTGGTGAACTTATTAGCCTTTCTGAACAAGAACTTATCAGTTGTGATAATTCATACAATACTGGCTGTGATGGTGGACTTATGGACCCTGCTTTTGAATGGGTGATGAACAATAGTGGCATTAATTCAGAAGCTGATTATCCATATACTGCTTCTCAAGGCACTTGCAATTACGATAAGGCATGTGATGATCAATTTCATATCAAGTCTTATATCCAGTTTCCAAATATTTTCCTTCTTGAAAAAACTTGATCAATGTTTAAATATTTTCCTCAACAGGTGAACCATAAGGTTGTAACAATTGATGGATACCAAGATGTTCCAGAGGACGAGAATGCCCTTCTTTGTGCTGTTGGGCAACAACCTGTTAGTGTAGGCATCGACGGAAGCAGCCTTGATTTTCAACTATATAGAGGGGTAACTAGTTTCTATTACTCCATTTTCACATATCTCAATAATCCTAAAATGATGTGACTTTTCTTTCTATTCTGTTCTGGGGTCAATGCAGGGAATCTATGATGGAGAATGCTCTAGCAATCCAGATGACATATCCCATGCAGTACTAATCGTAGGATATGGTTCTAAAGGAGATGATGACTATTGGATAATCAAGAATTCATGGGGTACAACATGGGGAATGGAGGGGTATGCATACGTAAGGAGGAACACTTATTTGCCATATGGGGTTTGTGCCATTAATTCATTGGCTTCATATCCAACAAAAGAAGCGTCTTCGGCGCCATCTCCTTATCCGTCTCCAGCCGTTCCACCACCTCCTCCACCATCCCCTCCGCCCCCTCCACCGCCTTCTCCCAAACCAAGTGAATGTGGAGACTTTTATTACTGTCCAGAAGATCAAACATGCTGCTGTGAATTGTACTTCTTTGGCATATGCTTCATTCAGGGATGCTGTCCTTATGAGAATGGTGTTTGCTGTCATGGATCAGAATTTTGTTGCCCAACTGACTATCCAATTTGTGATGTTTATGAAGGCCTCTGCCTCAAGGTATGACTTCTCTTATAGCACTTTCTTAAGGGAAAAATCCTACTTTTTGTTTTCAAATGGATTGTGTGTTTCTGAAGGAACCACATAAAAGAGAGGAATATATGATGACAAGAGAATTCATAGGCTAGATAACTCTTGAGATTCTCTTTAATCCATACCAAATGTAGAGTCATTATACAAGGTAGAATCAATATCCATAAGATGCTGCTATACTGAGACAGTCTCTCCAAGTCATTTTAGTTCCTTCTAATTCAACGCAAAAACAGCCAATAGCTAACACCTTTTTGTAGTACAAGGCCATCCTAATTTTTATTTTGCTTTAGACATCCGGTATCTGAAACCTACTACCCGAGCTAGTCTGAATTCATTAGGATGGGTAAAGCGCTATGCAGAAGTTTTACCAGAAAATTCTAAGGATACAAGTGAAGGAAACAACTCTTAAGAAAGTCAAATATATTGTTATTCGTTTCATTTTTCTTTGCATTTTTGCAGGATTACCGAGACAATATTGGAGTGGCAGCAACGAAGAGAAGAATGGCCAAACACAAGTTACCATGGAGAGCTAACACTGAAGCAACAGAGGAGAGGGACCAAACTCTGAAATGGAAGAGAAATAATGTTGCTGCAATGCGTTGAAAGGAACATTTCTTAACCAAAAACCACTAAAGCAATTGTACTTTAGTTCGTTAAATGTATGATTTAAATAATAGTTGGAAAGTATGAAAATGATATCAAACTGAGATTTAATAAACAAGTAATATTGCTATGTATTAAGGGGTGAAAATGATATCAAGATGTCACTTTTGGCTTGCTAATATCCGATCGACTTGTTGATAATTGGTAAAAAAGGGGTGGAGGAGAAATGTTTTGGGAGTAACGATAACAACGTCCATCACAATCTTGTTGAAATAAATATCCAGTACGCTTGTATGTGTATGTATCAAAGGATAACATTTTAGGACAAATTGCACTAAGAAATG
This sequence comes from Nicotiana undulata, assembly GCA_005239495.1. Lineage (NCBI taxonomy): Eukaryota > Viridiplantae > Streptophyta > Magnoliopsida > Solanales > Solanaceae > Nicotiana > Nicotiana undulata. The sequence continues at coordinate 34,763 of ML267056.1, read as the reverse complement.
GGGAATACACAAAAGACCCAGCTTTTTCTTCTTCTTGGTTTGGCTCTTTTCTTTATTTTAGCAGCGCAACCATCCCCTCCGCCTTCTCCAAAACCAAATGAATGTGAAGACGGCTTATATTACTGTCCAGAACATCAAACATGCTGCTGTGGTGTAGATTTCTATGGCATGTGCTTAGTTCATGGATGTTGTCCTCTTGAAAATGGTGTTTGCTGTGAGGGATCAAATTTGTGCTGCCCAACTGACTTTCCATTTTGTGATGTTTTACAAGGCACATGCCACAAGGTATGACTTAATCTTCAGTTTCTCCTTGTTGCCACCAATCTTTTTTCATCGTCAACAGCTTCGTCGTACATAGGCAGATGGAGGATTTCAACTTAAAGGTTTCAATTTTAATATTTTTACCAATAAACCCATTACACAACTAAAACTATGAGTTCAAAGCGTAATACTTAACGAACTTTGGTGATTTTTTACCTATATATCTAAGTTGTGGTAGCTATATCCGCCCTTATCTTTATACCACCAAGACTTATAGTCTAGTGATATATTGTGGGCTCTTCCACACGCAAGATATGTGTGAGTCGGATTTTCACACCCCTTCTGTTTCCTCTTTCTCCCAATGTATTAAGTTAAAATTTTATTTGAAGAAAGCTTGTTGTTAATAAGATTCTCACATTTGTTACCCTTTTATAGGACTATGGAGACAAAATTGGAGTTGCTGCAAGGAAGAGAACAATGGCCAAGTTCAAGCTACCATGGAGTAGTAGTGGTACTAAGGGAATAGAAGACATGGAGCAAACTCTCCGATGGAACAGGAATCAGTTTCCTGCAGTGCGCTGAAAGACTATTATAACATTTATCATCCCAATGGGCACTTTTAGTGTCTTAATCGGGATCTTGTTGTCTAATAAAGATTGTAGGAAAAATATATAAAATTCAAAAGAAAAATAATGTACAAAAATTCCTTTGGTAATCTATGTATAATAGTTTGTGTATCATCTACTAAGATAATAGCGTAATAACACCTTAGTTTCCTATGATCGCTTAGGGGAGTTAAGATATTGTCACGCTCGAGGAGAATCACAACTTTGTCTCTTAAAATATTACTCAACATGTTCCGAAAACCCAAAATGTCCTACTCTAGTTTTTGTAAGATAAGATCTTTGATTATTACTAGCCACTAACATGGGTGACACAGACTCACTTTTCAGTCCTCTCCATTCAAGAAAATCAACATTTAGATACATGAAAGGAGTTGTTCTTGTGGTTTTACTTTTTAGAAACAAGAAAGAGTCTATGAATCCTGGCCGTCAGGAGCCATTTGACAATCTACCACTCTTCTTTGGTATAAACAGTAGATGTTACTTTCAGCATTTCAATAAATTGATTTCTTTTCCACTGCGGAGGCTGATCCATCTCCCTTATTGCTTTACTCCTCCACGACGATTTGTACATCGCCGTTCTTCTCTTCTTTGCTGCAACTCCAACATAGTCTCCATACTCCTTCAAAAAGGAGAACAATGCATGAAACCAATTAGTAGCTGTCATTCAATCATTCAGAAAATATTATTCAGGTAAATTAATGATCAAGTAGGGATTGGTTAATTCTCATCTCAAGTGATCACATATGCCAGTTTGGGAATTTTCAAGTGCTACAGTAGAAGTCTTACCTTGAGGCACAGGTCTTGATTAACATCACAAGTAGGATAGTCACTTGGGCAGCAATATTCTGATTTATCACAGCAAACACCACTTTCGTAAGGACAACATCCCTGAATGAAGCAGAATCCAAAGAACTCCAAATTCACAGCAACATGTTTGACCTGCTGGACAGTAATAGTAGTCTCCACATTCACTTGGTGACGGAGAAGATGGAGGGGGAGGTAGTGGAAGGGCTGGAGATGGATAAGGAGATGGCGAAGAAGACGATTCTTTTGTTGGATAAGAAGCCATTGAGTTAATGGCACAAACTCCATATGGCAATTCAGTGTTCCTTCTTAAATATGCATACCCCTCCATTCCCCAATATCTACCCCATGAGTTCTTGATAATCCAATACTCATCATCTGCTTCAGAGCCACATCCTACTATTACTACTGCATGGTCTATGTCTTCGGGATTACTAAAACAATCTCCATCATAAATGCCCTACGTTAAAACATCCATGTCATGATTTCTTAAAGGGAAAAGGACACTACTAACAAAGATAAATAGATAGAATTACCCCTTTATATAGTTGAAAATCCAACCTAGATCCATCTATGACAACACTAACAGGTTGTTGAGCAACAACACAAAGAAGGGCACTTTCTGTTGGGATCGAAATAACATGGTGCATGCGAAAACTAACAATACAAAGTTTGGTGGACGATAAATCATGACGACAAAAGAAAAATATATTAAACTAAGCATAATAGTTGATAATTGTTTGATCAATTGATCTACATAGGATAAAACTAATATAAAAGATGAAAAACTATCGAGAGAAGAATCTCCCCCTAAACAAAACTCTTTAATGTTCTTTTTGTGAGAAGTAGAGATCCTTAATTTATAGATGTGCAAAACTTGTATTCCAAGAAAAGGATAAGACATATTAAGGAGATTTAATCCTTTTAGGAGTCTTTTTCCATTCCTTCAAGAAAAAAGAGTCCTAATAGAATTAGAAATTCAGGACAAAATCCTAACACTTTCCTCTTGTGCAACATCTTGGTATCCATCAATTGTTACAATCTTAGTCTTCTCCTGTAAAAGAAAAATGATAAGGACTTTCTTTATTATAATTAAAACATATTGTTTGTGTTAGAAATGGATTCAGATTAAGAGGAAATAGGAACACTGTATGCCTTGGTGATATTGCAGGTGCCTTGAGAGGCAGTATATGGATAATCAGAAGCTGAATCAATGCCACCATTGTTGATCACCCATTCAAAAGCAGAGTCCATAAGTCCACCATCACAACCAGAATGGGATAAATCACAACTGACAAGTTCTTGTTCAGAAAGGTTAACAAGTTCACCGGTGACTATTGCATTTATTCCCTCCATTGATCCACATGCCGAAAATGCCCAACATGATCCTGGAAATGCATGTTATGCAGAAACCAGATCGAGTTTAAATGTGACTTCACCGTTATAGTGGATAAAACACAGTGACCCTATGTTAAATTAACTCTAGTTTTGTTGATAGCAACCTCTAATTTCAGGCTTGTACTAGACCAAGAAAGTCCTTGTACTCAGTGCAACATTTGCATGGGAACCATAGGCTATCCGAACTAAATGAAACGAAGCTCGAGGAAATTTAAATAATAAGTAACTATAACGACGACAATAACTAGTACACTAAGACAAAGAAAGAGAAAGAAAGGGATTTTCTTTTAATATAAATGGGATGAACTATTGAGCATGGCTAGGTAACAACTGGCATGAAAATAGTTAAAGAAACGAATGCTTACCACAATTCCCTTGGTTTTTAACATCAGTGACAACCCCATGTTTCCTCCAATCAAAAGCAGGAGGAGCATCACAAGAAGTCATTGAAGGTTTTCTCTCCACATTTCTCATGATCTGAATGGTCTTTTCCTTGTTAAAGGGTATCTTAATCTTAGAACTATGAATTTCCCTGAACTCCTCATTACTCATATCAGCAAAGTTGGTCAACCCAACCAAATGGTCCGAATCTAACTTCCTCTTTGAATTCTTTTCCATTATATACTTCACATTACTTTTAAAAATCTCCAACCTCATCTCTTCTTCTTTTACATGTTTGTAACTTTTCTCATGCTTCTTTTTCCATTCTTGGAAAAGTTTGAAAACTGTTTCATCTGAAACTAACTTATTTATTCTGTCTAGTATTAGGGAATCGCTAATAAAACAAGAAACTTGACATGATAACGCAACTAAGATCAAGTAAAGTGGAAAAAGAATGAAGAGATTGGGCTTTTGTGGATTTCCCATTTTATCTGGAACACTACTAAATAATGAATATATATGATTTTGAAATATTTCTGTTGCTATTCTTACATTGTTAGTATATACTTATTAGGAGAAGATGAGCCTTATTAATGCGACCAATCAGTCAAACAACTAAGAAGCTTGTAGTTGTATAAGACCGGAAGACTGGTAAGCTAGAGAGCTCCGTTGTTTCACCTTTCCAGTGTTACATATACCCAAATTCTGTACCCACATTAGTTCAACACAAACTAAATGAGAATATCAGAAGCAATGAGCATTTGACTCATAAGCACCTTTGGTACCTTGGGCCTTGCACATTTTGTCTTTGTGAACCCACATGTTACGGTAAAAATAGCACGGGCTAGCTAGTTTACGGACTGGTCATTCAAATATAGTCAGTGTTTGCAAAGTCATTATTTTGCTGCAACACGGAAAGTTCCAGCATAATATACTGGAGATTGGAGCACCTGTGTATGAACTTCTAATATATTATGCTGGATCGATATATTATACTGGAAAGTCTCGTATACCGAAATTCCAGTATATTATGCAGGAGTATTTTTCTGATTTTAAACAGTATTTCCGTTCAGATTTATCTTTACATGAAAAATGGTTAAATTTCGATTACTTTTGAAACTATGACATATGGCTATATTTGAATGACCACATGTAAATCTGACTATTTTTTAATTTCTTCTCATGTTACAACTCTCATGGGCCTGAGGAAATTACTCAAATCAGACTTATAAATCTTCTAGCTATGTTTATTATTCGATCACCTAAAAATGACTCCATAGCAACACTCTTTGCGCTTGCTTTTAAATTAGAACGTAAGGTATTATTTTCATGTTTATGTCTTTATTCTGCGACTTCTTTTTTAACTAAAGTCATTTAACTATTAGGAAAACTTTTCCAACACTAGATAAAAGGAATCCTGAATAATGAGCATTGGAAAGCCCAACTGACCCTCGTTCTTGGTCCATATAGGTGAAAGGCAATTGCATATCAGGCCTATTTTGCGACTCGAAGTTTCAAATTATTAATAAGAGGAAATCCCTATTCAACAGACATGTAGGTCAGTATATCTAGTAGGAGTAATATTTGGTTACATAACTCCACACTTACTGAATAATACAACTGCGCTATTCCCATTGCCCAAGTCGTAAAATATTAAGGGTTGTTTTTGTTAGGATTTTGCCCTGAATTTCTAATTTTATTAGGATTCTTTTTTCTTGAAAGAATGGAAAAAGACTCCTAAAAGGATTAAATCTCCTTAATATGTCTTATCCTTTTCTTGGAAGACAAGTTTTGCACATCTATAAATTAAGGATCTCTACTTCTCACAAACACACACAAAAAAATTCACAATGTAGTCATTAAAGAGTTTTGTTTAGAGGAAATTTTTTGTCTCGATAGTTTTTCTTCTTTTATATTAGTTGTCATGACTTATCGTCCACCAAGCTTTGTATTGTTAGTTTCCACATGCACCATGTTATTTCGATCCCAACAGTTTTCAGATGCTTCACTTTATCACTTTTCGGTATAGCATAATGTAAGGAAGTTGCATATGATAATTATATATATTTCTCTTGCTGAAGATCGCGGTTTAAATAGCCACTATCACAAACAAAGTGATGGGTTTAAGGTTTTTCAGATTTATGTTTTGATGATCTAACAAACTTACTGTCTAGAACCAGATAAAGGACCTGATGCATACTTGGTACAATTCTTCAGCAATGGACTTAAGCTAATATGAGTTGTGTGACTTTAGATGAACATGAACCAATTTAGGGACCTGATCCTCTAGAGTTTCCCTAACAGAAGTACAAAGTCAACTCTATAGTTGGAAAGTAACTGCCTGCAACTGTGCACGCTACAGTGCGGAAACAGTGCAACAATCACTTCCCATTGGGAAGAGCCTTGCACCAACCAAGTGTGTACATCATCCAAGTGATGTCATTCAAATAATAATTACAAGGAGTATGGCAACGTAACTCACTTGAACCATTTGTGATATTCTCTCAAGCATTCAAGATCTCATCTACCATTGAAGTCACAAGTGTATCAAGAACAAAGTGCAACACTACTACGGACCAGTTCCATTACGAGTCTTTGTATGTCCTTAGTTGAGTTGTATCTTTGTATTTACTCTTTATTGTAATTTCTATCATGCTTACTTAGAAGCTTTAATTAGGAACCTCAAAGAACATAAACCCACTGAGTTTGTGTTGTGACTAGAGTTTGTCATAGGTTGAAGTCTTTGTAACTAGTGAGTTGCAAAGTGGCTTGTAATAGGTGTATTACAAGTTAATGAGGTTGAAGTCTTTGTAATAGAGTTATTACAAAGTGGCTTGTAACAAGTGTATTGCAAGTTAGTGAAGTTGAAATTCTACCAGTGTAGGTCGTGATTTTTTATCCCCTTAAGTAGGGATTCTTCCACGTAAAAATCTTGTGTCTTATTTACTTACTATTTTATTAGTTAATACTGCGGGAACTGTTATAGGACCAGATCTCTATACAGTTTGGTGGACTCGTATATTCTTTCATTTGGTATCAGAGCAGGTACTTTCTAAAAGGTTAACACCTAGAAATGATCTACATGGTTGCTCCACCAAACTTCGAGGAAGGACAATCAACCTTTAGGCCTCCGAGATTCAACAGTCCGTACTATGGCTGGTGGAAAACTCGAATGCATGACTTTATAATGGCGGAAGACTCCGAGCTATGGGACGTTATCTACGACGGACCATATATCCCTATGAAGAAAGTAGGAGAACCTGCCGTAATGGTGGCAAAACCTAGAAATGAGTACAATGATGCCGACAAGAAGGTTGTGGAAAAGAACTTTCACGCTAAAAAGATCTTGGTGTGTGGCATAGGACCTGATGAGTACAACAGGATCTCAGCCTGTCAATCTGCCAAGGAGATATGGGAAGGATTGCAAACGGCGCATGAAGGAACCACTCAAGTTAAACATTCCAAGATCGACATGCTCACCACTGAGTATGAGCTCTTTAGAATGAAAGATGATGAATTTATACAAGACATGCACACAAGATTCACTTCCATTATAAATGAGTTGCATTCTCTTGGAGAAATCATCCATAGACACAAGCTTGTGAGGAAGGTTCTTAGTGTCCTGCCCAGCTCATGGGAGAGTAAGGTGAAAGCCATCACGGAAGCCAAAGACTTGCAGACTTTGACTATGGACGAACTAGTTAGGAATCTAAAAACATACGAGATGAAGAGAAAGAATGACAGTGAAAGAAGAGAACCAAAGAAGGAGAAGAACCTGGTCCTCAAAGCTGAAAACAATGACTCAAGTGAAGAAGATAGTGATATGGCCTATCTTACCAGAAGGTTTCAAAAACTGGTTCGTAGGAATGATGGAATACCAAAGAGAGGTAGCTCCAGCAAACCAAAGAACTATGATCTTTTCCGCAAGTCCGGAAATCCAAGACACTTCATTAAAGACTGCCCGCTTCTAAAGCAGGAGCATTACAAGCAAAACTCTAAGAAAGTAGCAAAGAGGAACCCGGTTCCTGACAAACGCTTTAAACGCAGCTGACAATGTTGTGAAACAAGCTCTTGCAACATGGGGAGGGGGACTCCTCCAGCGAATCAGAAGAAGAAAATGATGCAGGAGACATCTCCATGATGGCAGTGGAAAATGAAGCAAAGGAATATGACTCACTGTTTGCATTGATGGCTCCGTCAGATGATGATGAAGATGACGACAATGATGAGGTAAATTTCAGGGATGTTCAGAGGAATCTGAAATCTTATTCTCCTTAGAAACTAATTTCATTAGCTAATGTTCTAATTGATGCATGTCATAGTCTTGTTAATGATAAGGATGCCTTGACCATAGAGTTAGGAGATGCTGAACAGACCATGGATGACTTGGTAGTCTGTGTGGTTGATTTAAAGGAAACTATAGACAATCTGGAAAAGGAGAAAGAAGCTTTAACTGGAAAAATCAATTGTATAGAAAATGAGAGAGATGATCTGATGGTAGTGGTTGCTGACTTGAAGGAAACCATAGAAAACCTTAGCAAAGAAAAGAATGTCCTAGTAGAGAAAGTTGCCATTATTGAGCAAGAGAGAGATGATTTTTAGTGGTAATCGCAAACCAAGAGGAAATAATTGAGGGACTTAGAACAGAACATAGGTCTGGGAACTTGGAAAAGAGAAGGAAGTAGCTAGTGAGGCACACATTAAAATTGAAAAGGAACTAAATGATGTGAAAACTAGTCTATGTGTTGAGCTTGAGAAAAATAAGCAGCTTCAAGCAGAATTAGAGAAAGTAAAAAATGATCTTGAGAAATCTCTCAAGTGGACCTGGTCCTCAGATGTTGTTACTGCCATGTACTTCAATAGTGGTGGAAACAGGCAGAGAATAGGGTTTCAAAAGGAGAAAGTTCCTTACAACCCTCACAACAAGTATGTCATTGTACCTGATAATTGGCTTTGTACCCATTGTGGGAACAATGTGCGCTTCAAGGAAAACTTCCAGGCCAGAGTTCAGTCGTTTCAGAAAAATAAAGTTTTTGCTGAAAAAGTAACTACTAAAAGGGTACCAGGTGCCACTCGCAAAAAACGCATTTTGCCTGCTTGGACTAGAAAAGCTCTCATTCATCCTTTTCCTCATTACAAGGGACCCAAACTGGTTTGGGTTCCTAAATATAACCCTTGATTTATTTGTGCAGGGAACAATGAGAGTAAGCAGTCTACAATGGATCATGGACAATGGATGCTCTAAGCACATGACTGGGAACACCATGGATTTCCTTTCATTGAGAGCCCTGCAAGGAGCGAATATATCCTTTGGAAATGGAAAAAAAGGTACATTCTTGGTGTTGGAAAGGTTGGAAAGTCTCTCTCACACTCAATTGAGAATGTGTACTACGTAAATGGTCTGAAGTAAGTCTCTTGAGTGTTTCTCAAATCTGTGACAAAGGAAACAAAGTAGAGTTCTTGTCTAAAGTATGCACAGTTACTAACCTGGTAACTGGTGAAGTGGTTCTAGTAGCAAAAAGATACAAAAACATCTACGTTGCTAATTTTGAGTCTTTACAAAGTGGTGGTATGAACTGCTTGAAAACAGTCGATGATGATGCAGAATTATGGCATAGGAGGTTGGGACATGCAAACTTTTCTCTTCTTAATAAGCTGATACAAAAGGACCTGGTTCGTGGACTGCCAAATTCAAAGTTCAAGGAACACAGAGTGTGTGATGCATGTGCTAAAGGAAAATATGTGAAATCATCATTTAAACAAAAGAAGGATGTCAGCGCATCAAAGCCACTCGAACTTCTTCATATGGATGGTCCTATGAGAGTGCCAAGCAGGGGAGGAAAACGATATATCTTTGTGATCGTAGATGACTATTCAAGGTTCACTTGGAAATTATTTCTCACAAAAGATAAGACATTCAAAGTGTTTGTGGCCTTTGTTAAGAAAATCCAAGTGAATATGGAATTGAAGGTAGCCTGCATCAGATCCGACCATGTAACAGAATTCGACAATGCCAAGTTTGATGAGTTCTATAGTGAAAATGACATCACCCACAACTTCTTAACTCCTAGGACTCCACAGCAAAATTGAGTCGTTGAAAGGAAGAACAAGACTCTCGAAGACATGGCCATAACAATGCTTATTGATAGTGGAATTGGCAAGAATTTTTGGGTAGAGGCAATAAACACTGCCAGCTACTTGGTGAACATGTGCATGATCAGATCCTTCTTGAACAAAACACCCTATGAGTTGCTCAATGGAAGGAAACCAAAGTTTACTCATCTGAGAACCTTTGGATGCAAATTCTATGTTCTTAACAACGAAAAGGATCAGCATGGAAAGTTCGATGCCAAAAGTGATGAAGGAATTTTCCTGGGGTATTCCTTTCAAAGAAAATCTTACAAGGTCAATAATAAAAGAACTCAGTGCGTGGAAGAAAGTGTTCATGTGATTTTCAACGAAACACCTCCATCTGACGAGAAAGGAAACAAGGATGATCAAGACAATGAACCATTGTTGGTTCCTGAGGAGATCACTGATCTGTCAAATGGAAAAGTGGATATGATGAGTCAGGTGAAGGAAACAGGTGAAAACAATGCAACCTCCTCTTCGCCTTCTCAAGAGGAACCTGGTACCCGAATTAGCACCACTGAAGCTGAAGAAAGAGTTGTTGATGTTGTTCAAAACACTCCACATGTAGTAGAACGAGGAGTGCAAGGGAACCAGTCAGGCTTACCCAGTTCTTCCACCAATGAAATTCTAGTTTCAAATTGGAAACATAAAATCTCTCATCCACTTGATAATATAATCACCCCCTTGATTCAGGATTCCAGAAAAGATCAAAAACCAAAAATTCTCTTGCCTTCTCAGCCTTTCTATCCCAAATAGAACCCAAAAACATCAAAGAAGCCTTGAAGGATGCAGACTGGATCACGGCTATACAAGAAGAACCGAACCAATTTGAAAGGAACAAGGTATGGCACCTGGTACCTATACCCTCAGAAAAAACCATCATAGGGACCAAGTGGGTATTCAAAAATAAGCTGGATGAACTGGGTAACACTACATGGAACAAAGCAAGGCTTGTCTTACAAGGGTACAATCAGGAGAAAGGGATTGACTATGATGAGACTTTTGCCCCAGTTGCTCGCATGGAAGCCATTAGGATTCTCATTTCCTTTGCGCATCCCATATGGAATTCACCTTGTTCCAAATGGATGTAAAGAGTGCATTTCTGAATGGTTATCTTAAGGAAGAAGTTTATGTCAAGAAACCTCCAGGTTTTGAATGTCATGAACACCCTGAATATTTGTTCAAATTGGATAAGGCTCTTTATGGATTAAAGCAGGCTCCTCGGGCTTAGTATGAAAGGCTATCCAAGTTTCTCCTTGAAAATGGATTCACAAGAGGAAAAATTGACAATGCTTTGTTTTTTAAGAAACGAGGAAGGAACCTTCTCATCGTTCAGGTATATGTTGATGATATCATATTTGGAGCAACGGCTGACTCACTGTGTGAAGAGTTTGCTAAGTTCATGGGAAGTGATTTTGAAATTAGCATGACGGGGGAGCTAAACTTTTTCTTGGGTCTTCAAGTGAAGCAGTCCACAAAGGGAACATGCATCAGTCAGCAGAATTACATCAAGGAACTTCTGAAGAGGTTTGATATGGAAGCATCAAAGGTGACTGATACCCCCATTGCTACTGCCACTAAGCTGGAAATGGATGAATCTGGATCACCTGTAAATCAAACAATGTATCGAGGCATCATTGCATCACTACTCTACCTTACTACTAGCAGGCCAGATATTGTGTTCAGTGTGGGCCTATGTGAAAGGTTCCAATCAAATCCCAAGTAATCTCACCTCAAGGCTGCTAAGAGGATTATGAGATATTTTAAGGGAACACAGGACCTGGTTCTGTATTACCCTTCAGGTGATAATTTCAATCTTGTTAGTTATGTTGATGCTGACTATGTAGGTTACCTGGTGGACAGGAAAAGCACATCTGGAATGACTCATTTCCTAGGTTCATGTATAATCTCATGGGGTAAACGGAAGCAAAACTTAGTAGCTCTCTCAACAGCTAAAGCTGAATATGTAGCTGCAGCTTCCTGCTGTGCTCAGCTACTGTGGATCAAACAACAATTGGAGGACTTTGGAGTATACATTGACCGTGTCCCTCTCCTATGTGACAACACCAGTGCACTCAATATGGCAAAGAATACGGTTCAACACAAGGGAGCCAAGCACATTGATGTCAGGCATCATTTTCTCAGAGACAATGTGGAAAAGGGTCTTATCTACATGAGTTTCTGCTGCACAGAAGACCAAATTGTGGATATCTTTACCAAATCCTTAAGCAGGAACACTTCGAGAGAAATATGATGGCACTGGGGTTAATCAAACCTAATTGAGAACATGTTTCTCCTCCTATGGCTATGAAGATCATATTCAGGTAAAATTAGCTAAAGTGTTTTCTGACTTAGCCTAACTCACATCTATACCGTTGCAGGTAGACACGCATGATGATTATAGAAGCTATAGGAACAGTGTGTGAGCTACAAAAGAGAGTTGCAAAATCTTTTGGAAAAACATGTCGGAATCCTGGTTCTTGTACCACAGGTTAGTAGTAATGTGTTTTTCTCATGCATATCTCAAACGGAAACAAAATTAATTTAACTGCCACATCATCCACCTTTTCAGAAACTGTGTATCACGTCTTTTCTTTCAAATCTTTTCACTTCTCCTGCAATGTTGCATCTTCCCACAAACCTACTACTGTTTCAGAACCCGTTCCTCTCCCCCCTCATTATTAGCTCTTCTCTCCATAAAACCCTCTCATCTCCTAAGTTTTGAACGATCACTCTTCACTCTATCTCTCTTCATTCTCTCAAAATTTTCATCCCATCTTTCACCATGGCTGATGAACAACCTTCCCAAACAACTGTAAACAACATTATCCTCGACTCTTCAACTCCTTCAGAACCACCACCAAAATCCACCTCCTCTACTACCCCTAATACCAAGATGTCCAAACCTGATTCTCCCTCATCTCCTATCTCTCTCCCACCTCCGTCTAACACTGATCCACTCCCAAGTGTTGAGGTTTCAAAGGTCTCAGACGTCAACACTGGTTCTTCTTCATTGCCTGATGCTCTCACAGACCAGATCAATGGTGAAATAGATGGATAAACCAATCAAGAATCAGGGGTATCTAAGGAAGACATTGACCAGTACTTAAACTCTCCTGTCTTGGACTCAGTGGCTCCCGTGGAATCACCGGAGAAAGAAGCAACAGAAAACATCATGGCCATTACTGCTGAAAGTCTGGTGAGTGAGGGGCCTTCTCTCATGCCTGGGTCTCAGGGGGAAGAAACTCTGTTCTTAGGGGACGAGGGAACTATGGTACTTTTTGAATCTCCTGCTCATGAGAATTTCTCTAAAAAACCTACTGCAGAACCTGATTCCCTCCCTGAGGAGACAGGTCAGCCTCCTATCTTTTTCACTAAGTCGTTGGAGTCCATCCCTCCTATTGAGGAACCTAATGATGAGGATGAAACGGTTCTTAGTGCTCGCTTCAAAATGTGAAAGCCTGCAGTCACTCCTGAGCCTTCTTCCAAGCGACCAACTACTAGGTTGCAAAAGAAGGAGGCTTTTGAGTCTGCTCTGCAGAAAAGTAGAAGAAGTAGAAAGAAGAAGAAGAAGAAGAGTCTGATTAAAGAACGGGAAGTTGTGTGTGACAAAAATGTGCCAGTGGTGGAGGTAGATGAGGATGCTGTAGAGGAACCTAGTTCCTTGGTTAAGAGTCCTACGAAACAAAAACCATCTGTGGGAAGTGCTTCAAAGGAAGCAGTGGAAAAGCCAAATAAACATTCTGTAAAGAGTGGTGCTAAGTCTAAAAAAGTTGTGAAGGAGGAAGACGTGTCTGAGGATGACATTCTGGTAGCCTCGAGTGGTAAAGGGAAGTCGGTTGCAAAGTATGGAAAAAAAGAGTAGGAAACTATCTGGGAACCTGGTTCTGGGAAAAAAGTGCAAAGTGACAGTGGGATGGGGCAAGAAAGGTTAAGATTTTAGAAGGTGATGTGGTGTCGTATGTTTGACCCAGAAATCTCAAAAATGGCGGGAATGAGACAGATTTTGGAGATAGTTGAGTTTCAACAGTAGGGCTATTTGTTCAAGAAAGATGTGCCTAAGTTCTATGAGGATGAAGTTCAAAGCTTTTATGCCATCCTTTTCACTGCCGCAGATAACCACATTTGCGTGTTGGTCAATGTAGTAGATATGGTGTTGTACGCCTCGGTGTTGGGGACCATTCTCAAAGTCTCATCTAAGGGGTTTTCATCTGTAAGGGGTGCTTGTGGAGCAAACTTCAGGCGTGCTATTGTGAAGGAGAAAGAAGTCCAGCATGGGGAACTGGTGCACCAGAAGGCCTTGCTTCCTGTGTACTAACTTCTTTTTGAATTGGTTAACAAAGTCCTACTTCCCCGTGCTGAGAGGAGGCCCATCACCTCTAAGTCTGATCTGTACCTCATGGAGGCACTTGATGAGTTTTGTTCTATAGGCTTACCAGCCATTATGATCGAACACATGTAGAAGGTGGCAAGCTTCAAGTATGGGAACCATGGGCTTCTATATGGGTTTCTTCTCACACGGGTCTTCAATTTCTTTAATGTACCCTTGGGAAATCCAAAAATGGGAACCAAAAAACAAACCTTCTCAAAGACCACTCTGGAAGAATGTGAATGCATTTAAAAAGATAGGGGAATGGGGAGCACACCAACAATTTCTCAGCTCATCAACGCTCAGAACAACGCTACTGAAGAAATCCGAAAGTTGAAGGCAAGGAATGCCATTCTTGAGACTCAGCTTAGTCAGGTTGTTGGAGCATCTGGATCTTCTAACTCTTCCAATGAAAAAGTTGCTCGTTTGTCTAAGGAAAATGCTGAGCTCCGGCAAGAGGTGGAGAACCTAGGGGAGAAACTTTTTGAGGAGCAGATGTCCACCAATGCACGGATGGATCTTGTTCTCAAAACCCTTGTTGCCTCTTCCAAGCTTCCTCTTCTAGTGCCCCCTAAGAAACCCCTCAGTGACCAGTTTTTCTTGTTGTTTTGATGATTGTGGTAGTTGTTTTATTTTTTTGCTTTTTTTTTGTGTGTGGTGGTATGTTGGAATTCCCACTTTTGCTGCTCCCGCCAGAAACACTCCAAACTTGCCTTTGCTGTAATGGCAAAGGCTTGTACTTTTTAAATATTATCAATGAACAACTCTCTTTTGCTAGTAAAATGCTTGTCTTTCTTCTGCTTCTCCTTTCTATCATGTTGTGTGTACACATGTTGCATGATTTAGCTAAGTTAGACTTCTTTATGCTACTTTCTTGCTTATGTATTTTTAATGATGCCAAAAAGGGGAAATAAATTGATAATATAATTGAAGAAGGTGATTAAGGGGGAAGCATAGAGCCAGGGGGAACTTGTGACGTTCCTGGTACTTTATTTGGTTAATTAAGCTCTATAACCGGTTGACAATTTCAAAAGTTTCTCATCATCAAAAAGAGGAAAATTGATGGGTTTAAGGTTTCTCAGATTTATGTTTTGATGATCTAACAAACTTATTGTCTAGAACCAGATAAAGAACCTGATGCATACTTGGTACAATTCTTCAGCAATGGACTTAAGCTAATATGAGCTGTGTGAATTTAGATGAATAAGAACCAATTCAGGGACCTGATCCTCTGGAGTTTCCCTGACAGAAGTACAAAGTCAACTCTACAGCTGGAAAGTGACTGCCTGCAACTATGCACGCTATAGTGCAGAAATAGTGCAATAGTCACTTCCCATTAGGAAGGGCCTTGCACCAACCACGTGTGTTCATCATCCAAGTGATGTCATTCAAAGTATAATAACAAGGAGTATGACAACATAACTCACTTGAACCATTTGTGATATTCTCTCAAGCATTCAAGATCTCATCTAGCATTAAAGTCACAAGTGTATCAAGAACAAAGTGCAACACTACTACGGACCAGTTCCATTACGAGTCTTTGTATGTCCTTAGTTGAGTTGTATCTTTGTATTTACTCTTCATTGTAATTCCTATCACGCTTACTTAGAAGCTTTAATTAGGAACCTCAAAGAACATAAACCCGCTGAGTTTGTGTTGTGACTAGATTTAGTCATAGGTTGAAGTCTTTGTAACTAGTGAGTTGCAAAGTGGCTTGTAATAGGTGTATTACAAGTTAGTGAGGTTGAAGTCTTTGTAATAGAGTTATTACAAAGTGTCTTGTAACAAGTATATCGCAAGTTAGTGAAGTTGAAATCCTATCAGTGTAGGTTTGTGGTTTTTTATCCCCTTGAGTAGGAATTTTTCCACGTAAAAATCATGTGTCTTATTTACTTACTGTTATTAGTTAATATTGCGGGAACTGTTATAGGACCAGGTCTTTATACAGTTTGGTGGACTCTTATATTCTATCACAAAGCAAATAGAGAAGAAAAATCAACACAAGGGTTTAACGAGGTTCGGCTAAGCCTAATCCTCGAAGCAAAAGCAGAGAGAGTTTTCCACTATAAATGAGAAGACAAGCAGAATACAATCTCTAGAAATCAACAACTGCAACCCCTATATATAGATCCCAAAAGGTCCCAAACCTATAAGAGAAAGGTTTCCCAATTTGACAAGGACAATAACTTTTCCTTTCCCAAATCTATTAGGACAATGGGTTTTCCTAAATCTATAGGGATTATGGGTTTCCTAAAAATATAGGGAAATCATTCAAGCCACAAAATAACAAATCTTCCCTTGGCTTGAATTCTCTTCATCAACATGAGCAACCTCTCTCTACATTGCCCCCAACCCTCGCATGGGCTTTACCTATTGCCGCACACAACAACCAAGCCTAGGTAATGCCTAAACTTGATAAGAGACTCAATCTCTTCAGACATAGCACTAATCCGTCGATTTGGTTCTGTATCTGGAATAGCTTCTCGATAGCTATAACACTCAAATGCATCAACAGTCTCTTTAACTACCAAAGCAAATCCCACAAGATTCGTATATCCAAGAAGATTCCCATCAAGTATGTTTGCAAACCGTGGTTGGTTGATCACTCTCTTCTCTTTGCCTATTGCAATGTTATATGGTTGTTGTTGCGCATGTGCATCAATATTATCATCTAGATTAATATTTTGTACCTCCTATATGCGGTCACTGACACCAAGATCTATTTCTGTTATTGACTTCTCCCTCTGACTGTCTAGTGAGGCAGATTCATTGAATGTTACATCTGATCGGCTCTTACCCTCACTACTATATGAGTAGGAAGACGAGGGTCGAGGTAGCTTTTACCCGATAGGTCGGGATCGAATCCTCAGGGAGTTAATATTCTGAGTGAGTATCTATATGATCTAGTGGTGTCTTGTGTTTCTAATTACACTTCTCATATTTTGTTGGTTTTCAAACTACAACTATGATTTATACTACGTTGAAAGCAATTTAACTACTAATTTGTTTTTGAAGGTGTTTTCTATAAGGATAAAGGCACTAGGGTTATGACTATCACCTAGGCGAATATTTAGCGGATTCCAATTTCTAAGGCAAGGATGTTAATGAAGGGATAATGATATAACTAATGCACGAAATTTTCCACTCTATACCTCTCGGTAGTTTGAGTGGCTTTGCCCTAATTACCTCTCTCGAGGCCAATTGGGTGTCAAATAAGCAAGCAATTTAAGTTCAAGTAGGGTATTACTCTCCCGAGGTTTAACCCGTTAATTAAGACTCAAGTAGGGTTTTACCATCTCTGGATTCAAACCATTGATTGGGACTACCAATCTCTTGATTTTGTCCCAATTCCTTGTTGGACTAATTTTCTAGACTCAAGTCCTTTTTCTCAAGAAGGACCCAAGTCAATTGAAGGTCAATTAGTGTTTGCAATCATTAATTTAGCAAGAAAGCCCTAAATTAGCCCAAATAACAAACACCCATAAACATCCAAGCCCTAATTTTAGAAACTCATTAAATACCCACACTAGAGTTGAGCCACAACCCTAGCTAATGGGTTTAGCTACTCATAATCAAAGATAAATTCAATGAAAGAGATGAAGTAAAACCCATATTAATGATTTATAACATAAACCACAATGATTCAATGTTAAAATCTCAAGAAAATTGCAAAAAGAAATAAAGGAACACTATTCACGAGCTGCTACTATCGCTGATACCAAGCTTTTCCTTAAAAAAATTACTAAAGAAGCTATTTATACTCAACCGAAATTCCAGACAAAAATACCCCTGCGGGGTTACCGCGGACCGCGTAAAAGCGACTGCGGTCCGCGGTGGACGACTTTGGCCCATCTGCTGAGTCTCTAAAATATCCTTGACCGTGGACCGCGGCCACGGTGACTTTAGCTTTAAAATGAGGTCCTTTGTATCTTGCCACCACGGTCCGTGAAGATTGGACCGCGGCCATGGTGGCATTTGTCTTGAAATCCCTTCTCTGAAGCTTACCACCGCGGTCCGCGAAGATTGGACCGCGGCCTCGGTGGTCACTTGGCCTGTGAACTGAGTCTCTGAACTTTACCACCGCGGACAGCGAATCCTGGACCGCGGCCGCGGTGGACACTTGAGGTAGGCCTTTTTGATGTTCTTGGTACTTGTGCAAGACTCGCTCCTTTTTTTGCAGATTTCTGACTGTTTGTCATCATTTTTGGATCAATCCTGCAACAAGCACAACACGTAAGCTTTTGGGGCTATTTTTTGTACAATTATAATCAAAACTTAAGCAAGAAAGAGCGGAAAACAAGGTAAAAATCCTAGTTATCAACTCCCCTAAACTTAAGCTTTTGCTTGTCCTCAAGCAAACAAAATAAGCCCCACCCCTTTGAGTAATTCCAAGAAACTTCGGCTGTCGTAAGGTAACCTCTACTAGCATCAATTGGGACAAACAATTTCCCTTAATGCAAATGAATCATTAACAACATTTGACACTTTTAAAACCATGGATTTAAGTGCGACACAAGAGCATCAAGAGTTGACACGACTCATCGACGAAACTCTTACTACCACTTTTGTCATTGTGGAACCCAAACTCATACTCCTCGACTCTCCCTAAGCACCTCACTTTTAGAATTGTGACGCTCAGAACGAGGAAAATGGGAGTTCACTCATCTCTCTCAAAGAAAAGACTCAAGTCTGGCTCAAAGTACCATAGGCTTGCCCCTTATGTAAGTCACCACTAATGTATGTTTCATTCAACTCGAGATCACATAGGGCTTTTGTGGGCACATGATGAAGGCTTTTGGTCAAGGGTAGGAAGTATTTGGTCAGAGTGAGTTCTATCTTTCCTTAAGCACTTCATTTCACATTTTCTTGACTCCTTGAGTCATTTAAATCTTTTTCAAGGGTTGGAGAGACATACTGTCACACCTTTTTGTTCATTCAAATAACTTTTCTCCCTTCTAAGCATTCCACACCTTTGATCACATTTCTTTCATTGATTCCCTTTATTTTATTTTATTTTATTTTTATTGTTTTTTCTATCTCTTCTTTCTTTTTGGCTTTTTACGTTTCTTTCCTTTCTTTTTCATTGTATTTCCTTTTCTTTCTTTTGTGCCTTCTTTTTCACTTTATTGCATCCCTCGTCTCTCCCCCCAAATTTATGCTTTTTGCCTGGTGCTAAGGAAAGATCGGGTGCCAAGAGAGGGTCAAAATGGGTAAAGGCTTGTAACATGGTTCTTGAAAGAAAAAGGTCTAAGGCTCAAAAGGGTTGACTAGGGAAATTGTCTTTGGTAGGCCATGGAAATGTTCAATTCACTATTGGGATCAAGGAGAGCCTATAATCACTTCTCAAGTCAAACTACACTTAGTATTTTGCCTAGACAAACATTCAAGGCAAGTTCTAGACTAATGGCACGGGACTTGGACTTGCAATTCAAAGTCTCACCACTCAAGCTATGTGATTGCTAAAGAAACAGATTCGGGACCCACAACGACCTTAGTCATGCTTTGAGCAACACAATGATTCCGAAAAACCACTTGATGATTATCGACCAACACAAGATTCTCAAGATCACAACTTTCACCATCCTAAACACAACGATTTGTTTTTTACCATGGGATCAAAGGCAAATTTGTTAGGCCCAAGTGAAGCTTTTCTTGAGGCACCTTTATTCACTAACTATTAAAAAGAAACAAAAAGAAAAACAGACTCAAACACTTAAGAAAGTCGTCACACCATCCATCCTCGGGAAGAGCCACCCGGTTCACACAAATTCCACCTTTGGAAAGAACCGTGGCGTTAAGAAAACCAAATGCTTATTGCATGCGAAAAATTCAAACCCAAGAAGCTATGAAAGAAAAATAAGAAGCTTTAAAACGGAAAAATACGGAAAGTAAAATGCGTAGGATATAATGAATATGTACATGAGGGGATTTAGTCTAATATACATAAGGGGATGAATATATACAATGGACAGTAACTTTATATACATACCAAAAGGGAAAAATAATAAAAGTACTGAAATAGTAAAGTTATTTACATACCAAAATGAAAATAAAGCATAAGAGAAAGAAAAATGTTGTCTGAATTATACAATCACCATCATAATCAAATATCAAAGTAGGGCCACTCCCCCCAACTAAAAACTAGCATTGTACTCAATGCTATCTAGCAAAACAGCTCAAAAATGTTAGGGGAGAGAGAGTAAAGAAAAACTCCCTATTGGCCCTCAACCTGTGCGGGGTCCTGTGCCTGTGTAAGGTCTACCTGTGTGAGGTCTGTGGACTGTGGTGGAATCGGGGACTGGCCCTCAATGCTCTGTGCCTCCTGCTGGACCTGGGACTGGGCCTGCTCTGTAGGTTGAGCCTGCACTGGTGGGTCTGCCAACTCTACTTGAATGCCCTCTGTACGGGGCAGCACCCTCCTCCGCTTTACTGGTCTCTCGGGCTCTAGATCCTGCTCTGGCTGGGCAGCTGGTTCCTGAAACAACAGGTCCAATGGTAGTAGATCCGCCTTAAGCTTGTCCACCTCCTTTCTCAGCTCCTTCATTGATTCCTTTGAAGCCCGGGTCTTCTTGAGCCTCTTAGTCTCCTTTGTAAGATCCTTTAAAGCTTGCCTGTGTGCACCAACAACTTTCAAAATCAACTTCTAGTTCTCAAGGATTTTCTTCTGGTTGGCCAGAAGTTCCTTGCGGGAACCCTGCCATAATAGCAGCAATCAATACAGCCCGCTGGAGAGGAATGGTGTTTTCATGGAAGGAGGGGTCAAGCCTGTTGCACACGAACATCTCCCATCCCTTAGCCTCAAAATTCAACGTTCTTCTGAAAATAGTCCTCCCTGCTTGCAACCAGTCAGGGGTCTCACCAAGAATGGCCAAGTACTCAGCTAGCCAATGACGGGCCTCATCACCCGCCTCCAACTTTTCCCGGTACTGTGTGTCATCTACCTCATCCATCTCTAGATAAGCATTCAAAGAAACCCCATCAAACGGTATCGTGAGATTCCTCACCATGGTAGCTTTGGAGTCCTTCTTTAGAAAAGACAGATTTGTATAAAACTCCTTTACCAGGTGTTCATTTGCATCCGAAAAGTAGCAAGAAAAGTAGTCACATCCCCTTCTCTTTGTGAATTTCCTCTTCACATTTGGATTGTGCGGCGACATATCTTTGGTGGTGAACTTGCGCTCCACTATCAGTGTTCTCTTCAGCCACCAGTCTCGGAATTGGTGAAAAGCTGCCTCACTGACAAATCTATCTTGCCACACCACCGGGTTCCTTGTTCTCTCCATTCCCCCAACTTAGGGTTCACCCCCTGTTTGGGGTTCATTTACAGCTGCTTCATCTTCAGAATGTCACCTGACAGGGAAGTTGTGGGTGAGGTGGAGTTTGTGTGGCCACTCCCTGCTGCTGAGCCTTCGGACGACTCAGAGTTGGCTGGTGCTGGGTCAGGGGGAGAGACAGATGGCTCATTGGCCAACCTGAACCTCTCCGGGAAGTCTGGGTAGTGCTCAGGTAGAGATTCTGAAGGTTCTCCCTCGGAGGGTACATATTCACTTCTCGACTGGGAAGCAGCTCTATCCATTGCCCTGATTGCCTTTCTTGTCTCTTTCTTGGCCTACCGGACTTTGGGGGACAGTTTGATTGTCCCTTAGTCTCTCCCCCGGGATGACTCTCCCCTGCTAGTTGGTTTACGGCCTCCGCCTCGTGATTGGACCATTTTCTGCAAGAGCACATCCTTTCAACATTGTTAGTACCCAGACAAAGGATAAAGTAGATAATTACAGACACAGAGATGTTTTGCAGAGCACACAGTTGAGTTGTAGAAAGGGGGACCGCGGACCGCATAAAAACGACAGTGGTCCGCAATGAAGGTTTTTGGGACAAACAGACTCTCTGAATCTAGGTACCGCGGATCGCGAAAAGGCGACAGCGGTCCGCACTCAAGCAACGCGGACCGCGAAAAGCCAACCGCGATGGGGTGCGATTCAGAGAACCCCTCCTCTGAAGTTTAAGGACCGCGGACCGCGTAAAAGCGACCGCGGTCCGCGATGGGATTCTATGCTTTAACCACCGCGATCCGCGAAGAAGTGACCACGGACCGCGCTCATACCAACAGTTAGGGTTTCAAATTTTTAGTTATTTTCGAGTTCAAATGCACATTTTGTCAAAACCCTACGTGTTCAATCAGTGAAATTAGATACAAAGGGTCTATAATGAGCAATATGAACAAACCCTAATATGGTTAAAGTCCTAGAGAAGAAAAATAGAAGAAAATCTACCAACTAATCAAGAAAGTAAACAAATTAAGAAGCTAATGGATCATGATGACACTTGCTAGATGTTGGAATGAAGAGTAGATGAATGAAAATGCAACTTGGAAGTGCTAAGCTTGAGACACAGTGCAAATTTTGCTCTGGAGAGTTAAAGTGCGTAAAGTATAAAAAGAAACCCTGAGGGCCTATTTATAGAGGGGGCCTCCAGTCCACTTCACTTACCCACCGCGGACCGCGAAAAGTCGACCGCGGTCCGCGGTCATGAAATGTTCAAGAGCAATGTGACAGCTATCACCGCGGTCTGCGAAAATATGACCACGGTTCGCGAAAATAACTTCAGAGATACAGGGCCTGCTACTAGGGCTCCCGAACCGCGAAAAGGCGACTGCGGCTGTGGAGCAAACTTCAGAGAGCTTGTTATGTGTGACAGGGCTCCGCGGACCGCGAAAAAGGGACCGCGGCCGCGAAGCCAACTTTAGAGAGTTGCTTTTTCCACACTTAGCTTATTTCCTGTGCCAAAATAATCCTACAACATCCAAAAAAACATTTAGCGCAAAAATGAGTCCTATACTACCAAGAAAATCAAAGAAAAACAAAAATAAAGACATATGGGTTGCCTCCCAAGAAGCGCCTTATTTAACATCGCGACACGACGCATGTTACCAAGTTCATGTAAGATGAAGAAATGCCACCATGTGGCTGTCATCAATCTTGCCAAGGTAGTGCTTGACCCTGTGCCCATTGACTCTGAAAATTTCTCCACTCTTGTTCTTTAGATCAAGATCACCAAATCGAGTCACAAACACCACTTCGAAAGGCCGGCTCCATTTTGACTTGAGCTTTCCCGGAAATAGCCGTAACCGAGAATTGAACAATTGAACCAAGTCACCAACTTTGAAATCCTTGCCATGAGCATATTTTTCATGAAGGTACTTCATTTTGTCCTTGTACAAGGACGAACTGG
Source organism: Nicotiana undulata (assembly GCA_005239495.1). NCBI lineage: Eukaryota > Viridiplantae > Streptophyta > Magnoliopsida > Solanales > Solanaceae > Nicotiana > Nicotiana undulata. Next base: position 11,561 of record ML267056.1, on the reverse strand, counting down.
AGTATGCATGGAATCTGAATTCATCGAGATCATTAAGCTGCTCCACACGAAGTTTGGTCGCCACATCCCATTCAAGGTTCAACTTTTTCAAGGCCCACATAGCCTTGTTCTCTAACTCCACCGGAAGGTGGCAAGCTTTCCCAAACACCAACAGGTACGGAGACATACCGATTGGGGTCTTGTAAGCGGTACTGTAAGCCCATAGAGCGTCATCCAACTTCTTTGCCCAATAGGTCCTATTAGAATTGACCGTCTTTGACAATATATTCTTTATTTCCCTATTGGAGACTTCCACTTGGCCAGTCGCCTGAGGATGGTAGGGGGTGGTGACTTTGTGATTGGCACCATACTTGGCAAGCAAGGTGTCAAAAGCTTTGTTGCAGAAATGCGACCCCCCATCACTAATAATTGCACGAGGCGTGCCAAACCTTGTAAAAATGCTCTTCTTGAGGAAATCAATAACACTCTGGGCCTCATTGTTGGGTAAAGCCAGGACTTCAACCCATTTAGAAACATAATCCACCGCCACTAGAATGTACGTGTTCCCACAAGAGCTCACAAATGGGCCCATGAAATCGATACCCCACACATCAAAAATATCCACTTCTAGAATATAATTGAGAGTCATCTCATATTTCTTTGAAATCCCCCCGACCCTTTAACACTCATCACATCTTTTGACTAGGTCATCGGCATCTTTGTACAATGTAGGCCAAAAGAAACCACAGCTCAGCACCTTCGAAGAAGTCCTTGCCCCTCCATGATGACCACCATACGGTGAGGAGTGGCAAGACTCAAGAATCGACCTTTGTTCTTCTTCCGGTACTCATCTCCGGATGACCCCATCAGTGCAAATCTTGAATAAATATGGCTCATCCCAATAGAAGTCCATGCTATCCCTCATAAGCTTCTTTCTTTGGTTAGAAGAGAGCTCACAAGGGACAACACCTGTGACAAGATAGTTGGCGATGTTGGCAAACCATGGAATTTCTTGCATTGACACCGACAGAAGTTGCTCATCGGGGAAACTGTCATTGATTTCAAGCCCATCAGAAGGTCGACCTTGCTCCTCCAATCGAGAAAGATGTTCGGCCACTTGTTTTTCACTTCCTTTTCTATCCACTATCTCTAAATCGAACTCTTGAAGCAACAATACCCAACGCATGAGCCTCGCTTTGGAATCCTTTTTGGTCATGAGATACCAGAGTGTTGCATGGTCAGTGTGAACTATGACCTTGGCACCTATCAAGTAAGGACAAAATTTCTCCATAGCAAAGACTATTGCCAAAAGCTCCTTCTCCGTGACAGTGTAATTTATTTGGGTCGAATTCATCGTTTTGCTAGCATAATACATAGGGTGAAAAATCTTGTTCACCCTCTAGCCCAACACAGCACCCACAACTACATCACTCGAGTTACACATAAGCTCGAAGGGCGAGCTCCAATCCGGCACCGTGATGATAGGAGTTGTAGTGAGCTTGTGTTTCAAAAGTTCAAAGTCATGCATGCAATGCTCATAGAAATGAAATTTAGAATCCTTCTCGAGCAACTTGCACAACGGATTGACCACCTTAGAGAAGTCCTTAATGAAACGCCGATAGAACCCGGCGTGACCAAGGAAGCTCCGGACTCCTCTAACCGAAGTTGGTGGTGGCAACTTAGAGATCACTTCAAATTTTGCTTTATCAACCTCAATATCATTCCTCAAGATTTTATGGACCAACATTATACCTTCTTCCACCATAAAGTGGTATTTTTCCCAATTCAACACCAAGTTGGTTTCTTCACAGCGAGCAAGGACTTTGTCAAGATTACTCAAACACTCATCGAAGGAATCCCCTACTACACTGAAGTCATCCATAAACACCTCAAGGAAGTTTTCAACCATGTCAGTAAAGATCGCCATCATGCACCTTTGGAAAGTGGCGGGTGCATTGCAAATACCAAACGATATACGGGCGAAGGCAAAAGTACTATATGGACATGTAAAAGTGGTCTTCTCTTGATCCTCTAGGGCGATCAAAATTTTATTATAACCAGAATACCCGTCAAGAAAATAGTAGAAAGCCCGACCCGCAAGCCTATCTAACATTTGATCCAAGAATGGAAAGGGAAAATGATCCTTGCGGGTCACTTTGTTGAGTTTGCGGTAGTCCATACACACCCGCCATCCGATGACCGTTCTTGTGGGAATGAGCTCATTTTTGTCATTTTGGATCACCGTCATTCCACCCTTTTTCGGAACGCATTGGACTGGAGAAGTCTAAGCGCTATCCGAAATTGGATAGACAACACCTGCATCAAGCCATTTTATGATCTCCTTCTTCACCACCTATTGCATTGCCTCGTTGAGTCTGCTTTGATGTTCCACGGAGGGCTTTGCTCCATCCTACAATATGATTTTGTGCATGCAAAAGGCGGGGCTAATACCCCGAATATCCGCAAGAGTCCATCCTATTGCTTTATTCCTCCTCCTTAGCACATTTAAAGTTGAGTCTACCTGCACTTGGGTTAGGCAAGAGGAAAGAATAACAGGCAAAGTACGAGTTGACCAAGATATTCATACCTGAGGTGGGAGGGTAGTGTCTTCAACTACAAATTTGGGGGCTCTTCAATGGAAGGCTTTGTTGGTGGAGTCTTCCGGTTCTCCAAGTCCAATGATAGCTTTCTGGGACCATAGGAGTAAGAACCCATGCCTTGAAGGGCATTGGTACTTTCAAGAACACCATCTACCACAGAGTCCTCATGATTCAATAGGGCCACCTCCACTGGATCATCAACATGGATCATAGAACTTGCATCATCAATAATAACCTCAGTCACGAGGTCCATAAAGGAGCATACTTTTGTACTGTTGGGCTGCTTCATTGATTTACACACATGAAATACCACCTTCTTATTGCCCACTCGGAAAGTGAGCTCCCTATCTTCTACATCCACCAAGGCCTTCCCCGTGGCAAGGAAGGGCCTTCCCAAGATAATGGGTACCTCATAATCAACTTCACAGTCCAAAATGACAAAATCCGCGGGCAATATAAATTTGTCCACCCGAACTAGCACATCATCAATTATCCCTAGGTGCCTCTTCATCGACCTATCCGCCATTTGCAAACGCATGGAGGTCACTCTAGGTTTCCCGATTCCCAAAGTTTTAAAAACTGAGTATGGCATCAAGTTAATACTCGCCCCAAGATCACACAAGGCTTTGGCAAAGTCCGCACTCCCGATTGTGCAAGGAATGGTAAAAGCTCTCGGATCTTCAAGTTTTGGTGCCATGGAATGAACTATAGCACTCACTTGGTGAGTCATCTTGATGGTTTCACATTCCATGGACCGCTTTTTAGTGACTAAGTCTTTCATGAACTTCGCGTATTCCGGGCATTTGTTCCAAGGCTTCAACCAACGGGACATTGATGGAGAGCCCCTTCATCATATCAATAATCTTCTTGTATTGAGTCTCTTGCTTTTGTTTGGCCAACCGTTAAGGGTAAGGAGGAGGTGGCCTAGGCAATGGTGCTTTGTCTTGTGAGACCACCGGTTCCGGCATATCAATCACGTGTTCCCTAGACGGGTTCACATCCCTTTCTAAATCCTCCCCATCATCTTTTATATCAATTCTCACCTCACTTGTAGTTGGCTCATCCACCACTTGCTCAACTTCAACCGGTAACTCTTCATTGGGCATTTCATCATCATCAACAACAATCTTCCTTTGCCTGGAAGCACTTGCTTCACCGCCTTTTCCACTTCTCGTGGTCACCGCCATGGCGTGATTAGTATTGTTATTGTTCCCACCCTTAGGGTTCACCATTGTATCATTCGGTAGTGCACCCTTTGGGTGTGTGTTTAAGGCATGAGAAATTTGGCCCATTTGTACTTCGAGGTTCCTAATGGAGGTATTGTGGGAGGCCAACTGCGCACCGAAGTGTGCATTTCGCTCTATCATCTGCTTGAACATGTTTTCAATTCTTCCCATATCATTTCTCGATGAGCTTTGCCCTTTAGATTGGTACGGAGGTGGGTTGCTTGGTTGTTGGTACATCGGGGGCCTTTGAAAGCCCGACCCCCGGTTACCATTGCCACCCCAGTTTATGTTGTTACCTTCATTCCAATTGTAATCATTGGTGTTCCCCCATTGGCAATCATTGTTGTTCCCCAAATTCCGAACATTGTTGTAATTGTTCCAATTCCATGGTCTTTGGTTCCCCCAACTTTGATTATTTCCTTGGTTTCTCCAATTTTGATTATTGTTTTGATTGTTGCCTTGACCTTGGTAGTTATTAGCATACATCACATCTTCTTCTTGGTCATCATACTCTTCTTCTTGGTCATCATACTCTTCTTCTTGGCTATACCCACCAGGCCCTGGTCACTTTGATCATTATGGCTTTGTCTAGAATTTCCCCGAGATCTCCTTTGATTCCCTAACACATTCACCCCTTCCATGGAATTTAGTTGCTTCGGCCCTTGCAATTGTTGGAGTTGGGATTTGGCAAGTTGATTCATAGTGATAGTGAGCTCGACAATGGCTTGCCCTTGTTCTTGGAGTTCTTTATGGAGACTGTTAACACCAGACTCACCTTGAGGTACGTTTGCTATACTTTGCCAAGCATTGTCGGTCATTGTTGTTCCCCCATTGGCAATCATTGTTGTTCCCCCAATTCCGAGCATTGTTGTTATTGTTCCAATTCCACGGTCTTTGGTTCCCCCAACTTTGATTGTTTCCTTGGTTTCTCTAATTTTGATTATTGTTTTGACTGTTGCGTTGACCTTGGTAGTTATTAGCATACATCACATCTTCTTCTTGGTCATCATACTCTTCTTCTTGGCTATACCCACTAGGCCCTTGGTCACTTTGATCATTATGGCTTTGTCTAGAATTTCCCCGAGATCTCCTTTGATTCCCTAACACATTCACCCCTTCCATGGCATTTACTTGCTTCGGCCCTTGCAATTGTTGGAGTTGGGCTTTGGCAAGTTGATTCATAGTGGTAGTGAGCTCAGAAATGGCTTGCCCTTGTTCTTGGAGTTCTTTATGGAGACTGTTAACACCAGACTCACCCTGAGGTACGTTTGCTCTACTTTGCCAAGTCGATGATGTGTCAACCATCTCATCTAGTATCTCGCATGCCTCGGGGTAACTCAATTTCATGAAATTTTCACTTGCCAACTGATTGACCACACATTGATTGACAATGTTTATCCCTCGGTAGAAAGTCTGCTGGATCATGGCTTCAGTCATGTCATTGTTTGGACATTCCTTAACCATGGTCTGGTATCTCTCCTATATCTCATGCAAAGGCTCATTGGGTTCTTGCTTAAAGGCCAAGATTTCATCTCTGAGTGCCACCATATGACTTGGTGAAAAACATTTAGCAATGAATTTGTCCGCGAGCTCATCCCAAGTAGATATTGAGCTGTTGGAGAGCTGCTCTAGCCAGTCAAGAGCCTTCCCTCGAAGAGAGAAGGGTAATAACCTAAGTCTCAATGCATCTTCTGAGACATTCGTCTGCTTGCTACCCCAACAGGTATCCACGAAGCCCTTTAGATGCTTATAAGCATTTTGGTGCGCAGCTCCGGTGAAATAACCCCTCTGCTCCGAAAGGGTAAGCATCACATTTGTTATCTGAAAATTTCCCGCCCGAATCCTTGGCGGGACTATGGCACTAGCATACCCCTCGTTTGGAAGGATCCGAGGGGCAGCTCTAGCAGCTGGAGGTGGGGGAGGATCCTGATTTTCCTCATTAATATTGGTCAGTCGGCCTCGCCTGGGAGGAGGTACTTGGTTTGTTTTCTCTTCTTGGTTGTCATATACCTACTCCACGATGTTTCCAAATGGATCCGCCATAAGAACTGAAATGATTCACACACATGTTAATAGACAAAGGAAAGAAAAACACTAAACACTACTATTCACGTAGATAATCAACACCGTATAACTCCCCACCAACGGCGCCAAAAAGTGATTGGATCTCACCCTCATTACTATATGAGTAGGAAGACGAGGGTCGGTGCAGCTTTTACCCGATAGGTTGGGATCGAATCCTCAGGGAGTTAATATTTGGAGGGAGTGTCTATATGATCTAGTGGTGTCTTGTGTTTCTAATTACACTTCTCATATTTTGGTTGTTTTCAAACTACAACTATGATTTATACTACACTGAAAGCAATTTAACTACTAATTTGTTTTTGAAGTTGTTTTCTATAAGAATAAAGGCACTAGGGTTATGACTATCACCTAGACGAATATTTAGCGGATTCCAATTTCTAAGGCAAGGATGTTAATGAAGGGATAATGATATAACTAATGCACGAAATTTTCCACTCTATACCTCTCGGTAGTTTGAGTGGCTTTGCCCTAATTACCTCTCTCGAGGCCAATTGGGTGTCAAATAAGCAAGAAATTTAAGTTCAAGTAGGGTATTACTCTCTCGAGGTTTAACCCGTTAATTAGGACTCAAGTAGGGTTTTACCATCTCTGGATTCAACCCATTGATTGGGACTACCAATCTCTTGATTTTGTCCCAATTCCTTGTTGGACTAATTTTCTAGACTCAAGTCCTCTTTCTCAAGAAGGACCCAAGTCAATTGAAGGTCAATTAGTGTTTGCAATCATTAATTTAGCAAGAAAATCCTAAATTAGCCCAAATAACAAACACCCATAAACATCCAAGCCCTAATTTTAGAAACTCATTAAATACCCACACTAGAGTTGAGCCACAACCCTAGCTAATGGGTTTAGCTACTCATAATCAAAGATAAATTCAATGAAAGAGATGAAGTAAAACCCATATTAATGATTTATAACATAAACCACAATGATTCAATATTAAAATCTCAAGAAAAATACAAAAAGAAGTAAAGGAACACTATTCACGAGCTTCTACTATCGCTGATACCAAGCTTTTCCTTAAAAAAATTACAAAAGAAGCTATTTATACTCAGCCAAAATTCCGGACAAAAATACCCCTACGGGGTTACTGCGGATCGCGTAAAAGCGACCGCGGTCTGCGGCTGACGGCTTTGGCCCAACTGCTGAGTCTCTAAAAAATCCTTGACCGCGGACCGCGAGAAATGTACCGTGGCCGCGGTGCCTTTAGCTTAAAAATGAGGGCCTCTATATCTTCCCACCGCGGTCCGCGAAGATTGGACCGCGGCTATGGTGTTCACTTGGCCTTTGAACTGAGTCTCTGAACTTTACCATCACGGACCGCGAATCCTGGACCGCGGCCGCGGTGGACACTTGAGGTAGGCTTTTTTCATGTTCTTGGTACTTATGCAAGACTCACTCCTTTTTTGCGGATTTCTGATTGTTTGTCATCATTTTTGGCTCAATCCTACAACAAGCACAACACGTAAGCTTTTGGGGATATTTTTTGTACAATTATAATCAAAACTTAAGCAAGAAAGGGCGGAAAACAAGGTAAAAATCCTAGTTAACAACATCCCTACTGATAATTAACCCTAGAGTCTTTTGATCCGTGCACCACATCCTATAACATTTCACTCCAGTTGCATACCATAGAAATATGCACTTATTTCCCCTCGACTCAAGTTTTCCATTCCTGCAATGAGCATAAGCACGACAACCAAATATCCTTAAATTTGAATAATCAGCAGGAGAACCGGACCATACCTCAAAAGGTGTTTTGAACTCAATAGTTGTGGATGGAGATTTGTTGACCAAATAACAAGTTGTATTGATTGCTTAAGCCCAAAATCCCATCTAACACATGAGTGTGAAAGCATATTTCGTGCCCTATCACAAAGCGTTATGTTCATACGTTCTGCAACACCATTTTGTTGTGGTGTTCCGACACAAGTGCGGTGTCTCACTATGCCCTCTCTTAACTCATTGTCAGTTCGAAGACGCTTAACTTTTCTTTCCGTCTGCCTCTCAACCAGCGTCTTTCATTAAACAATTGTCGAAAATGACTCATCTTTTGTTTTCAGAAAATACACCTGCACCATCTTTGAGTAATCATCAATCAAACTCATAAAATTCCTGGCACCACTCTTGGAGGAAACTCTGTTTGGACCCCACAAATCTGAATGTATATAATCTAACTTGTCTACGGTCTTGTGATCGGCCTTGTTGCTGAACTTTACCCTTGTATGTTTACCAAACACATATTGCTCACAAATATTCAAAACTTGATTTTTGTACCAATTCAGCAAATTATGCTTACTCAACAAAGACAATCTATTTATCGCTCATATGGCCAAGTCACAAGTTCCACAGCTGAGACTGATTCAGATCACTTTTCCCAGAAGCTACAACAGTGTCACGACCCCAAATCCTAACAGGCCGTGATGGCGCCTATCGTGGAACTAGGCTAGCCAACCATTACTTTACTACGCATTTGTTCAATTACAACAGTTCACAATTTAATAACAAGCATGCAACCATAGCACAAATAATATAAATAAGTATTAGCGTTCCCATATTAGCCTAAACAACCTCCCAAGAACTGGAGTCAATAGTCATGAGCATCTACCAATAAATAAATCTAACTCTGCTAAAACTATAATATATGTCTCTGAATCAAATACTAAAGCTAAATAGGGAAGGGAAATGGAAAAGTTGTGGACGCTGGAAAGCTACCTCGAAATCTCGTGAAAATGCTACTATCAACTGCGTCAGCTACTGCTGCGAACTAGTACCTGGATCTATGCACAGAGGCACAAGGAGTCTTTATGAGTACGCCAACTCAGTAGTAATGAAAATAAATCACAGTCTGAGTAATATAAACACACAGAACATGTACACAATTCCACAAACCAGTAAAACACCAAGTCACCACGTAGTATTCATCAAATAATAAGTTCGAAATCAGTTTCCAGAAATCCCTTGAAAACAAGTACAATATCAATATATCTCAGTAAAATTCTCAGTAAAAACCAGTTTGAAAACAAAGTAAATCATAGTTTTAAAACTCAGTAAAATCTTTCATAAAACTGCCCCTCGGGTTTAATATTTAACTGCCCAGTTATTTGTTCTCCGTGATCACAACCTTGGTCCTGTGATCGCATAGTGTTATGGCTTTCGACTTCCGCGATCGCAGCCTTAGGCACGCGATCGCACAACATTCCTGACCTCCCGACCCCACACGCCCCAAACGCTCTACGTGATCGCAAGAAACCTCACGTGACCGCACTGCCTAACCTGCTCGTCCTCTGCGATCGCTGGCATACTTATGTGATCGCAGAGAGTAAGTCCTGACCCCTCTCAAAATTCTCTATGCGACCGCGACTCTCTTCATGCGATCGCAGAGAGTAAAAATCTGCTTCACTGACACCAGAAAACCAGCTATGTATTCAAGTCCGAATGAGTCCGTTAATCACCCGAAATCAATCCCGAGCCCCTCGGGACCCCAACCAAACTTACCAACATATCCCATAACATCATTCAAACTTAGTTTCACTCTCAAAACACCAAAACTAACATCAAAACTCCAAATTTGCATCGGATTCAAGCCTAAGAACTTTAATATTTCTAATTTTCACCAATGATGCCGAAACTATCCAAATCAACTCCGATTGACCTGAAATTTTGCAGAAAAGTCCAAAATGACATTACGAACTTGTTCCAACTATCGGAATTCCATTCCGACCCCGATAGCCTATTTTCCACTGTCGACCGGAATCGCCAAAAAATAACTTTCACCAATTCAAGCCTAATTCTACATCGGACATCACAAAATTATTCTGAACACACTCCTAAGTCCCAAATCACCTAACGAAGCTATCCAAGCCATAAAATCTGCATTCCGAGGTCGTTTACCAATAAGTCAACTCTTAGTTGACTTTTTCCATTTTATGGCTATTCTTTAAGGACTAAGTGACTGAGACTCTAATACATCAAATATAGTATAATCATTCTATAACAAGTCAATAACAACAATTATAATGCAAGTTCTACGTAACGTTAGACCGGGTCATTACATTCTCCCCCACTTAAACACACGTTCGTCCTCGAACGTTCATAGAGTTGTTCCAACACCACCAAAAATTGCAGTGTAACCTTCCATGCACATATTCGGGTGTGATCCCACGTCACCCTACCCCATCTAGGTCTGATAACACAACATAGAAGAAATTTCATTACCAAATCCTGACTCATAACCTTAGAACCAAGTTTCCACTTCTGAAATAATTTACAAGTTCAAATTTCCATGACTATAAGCTGAAATAGTCTGAACACGTTGTATCAACCATATCCGTAACCCAAGATGAAATCACATAATATACCGCGTGGCTCAACCACTCATCCTAACCACAATATCTATTCAATAACTCAATACCGGCACATGCCCTCTTATCAAACCATGCCTCGCTATAACACTTCCATATACTGCCGATGATGAAAGAAACACGTACAAACCAGCAACCATTTGTCCAATCAGTATCAATGTCAGCCAGTGCCATAACTTGTGCAACTTGTGCACTCAATAACCACATACCAAGAACTCAATTCATTAAATAAAGAAGACTCACACGAGAGGACTATCCTGTCATTACTCTTGCCATTACCACATCATGCTAAAAGCCTGATACACATCGTGAAACAATATCAAGCAATTCCTACACCAAGGATCATCCCTCTGCTTAACTCTGCTACAAAGCGTGATCCCATCCAGCCGCTGGACCACATGAAATACTCCAAGCCACCCTGCTCAAAATCCATAACCATGCGAAATTCGACATCAATTACTCAAAGTGCATTGCCATAACCACGGGGAAATCAGACGATACCATGCCACCCGAACCAGAAAGAACATAACCAATACGTCTCAATCCTGCAACACCCATACTGGCCTACCAATAACTCTAAGTCAACTCTGGTCACCCACAACAGGTAGATAACTCTCCGAACGTTCATAACGACTGAATCATGACATATACTAACACCTGACTAGCTTTTCTCGCATCCTCGTAGTTCACAAGTACAATGTTCATGAAAACTCCCAGTCTCAAAAATCCATAAGGCGCACCAATTACTATATCTGATCCCAATTCCACTACTCGAATATATAACATGTCTTTAATACTCAATCATTCCACGAGGATACTCCTATAATTCTTCTGTGCCACCAACAAACTTGAATATAGGCAGTCGATCCAACAAGAGAGTGTCATATCACCAATGATGCACACTTACTCAAACACATTTCCTTAAGCCAATTGTCCTTTATGAATGTATACTCTCATCCAGCCACCCAATAGTGGTATTCTCTACCTAATCATCTGAAACTGCCAGTTCTGACCTTCCTTCCAAAATTGAACCGTGACCTCACATATGCCACTCTCCACTATACACAAAATACCACATACGCCATGCAATCCTATGATAAATATGAGAACTTCATGCTCCCTTCCTAGCGACAAACAACTACGTACCCAACTAGCCAAGAACTTTCCAGTTGATCCCATCTAGAAGCAAAGTCACCATACATCACATGACCCTCACGCCAATAGCAAATACACATCTAACCGTTGTAGAAATCATCAAGAACTCCCAAATCACATTTGTACAACACCAAACCGCCAGGACTGAATCC